>JACFYI010002305.1:1329653-1343569 GCA_014898755.1 Handroanthus guayacan
TTTTTTTTTTTTTTTCCCTTCCTCTCTCTCACTAAGGTAGGCTAAATTACCTGATGCGGTTCCAACGAGTAGTTCAGTATCTCCAGCTGATCAAATGGAAACAGAAAAGCTTGAAGAGCAGGCCTCTATGTTAAGAAAGGTACTAACTATTACTTAGTTTTGCAAAATGTCTCTAGCTTTTTAGTTCATTTGTTCTAATGAAGTGCATCATCTGCTGGGATGTTTGGTATTGGATGTGAGCCTATCACCAAATGATCATTTTCCTTACAGCAGCTACTATTTGAATTAAAGGGGCTAGGGGAATGGATCAAGGTTGGAAGATATTTATTTATGCATATACTGTCAGCTCCAGTCTCCCAAAGTTAACACCGTCATAGATGATACATTGATTTGAACCCAAAATTTAGCACATGGGCCACCACACCTGGTAGGCAGCAATAAATAGTTATCTTGTCCCTTACTGTCCTTCCAATCCAGAGGTCCCCTCCATCTATAGTTCATGTGCTCATGGTCAATCATTAGTTTTCATAAAAAATCTCAGAAAACACTTTTATTTCGGAAAAATTCTAGGATTGAAGTTCAAAATTGATTGTATAATGTGCCATTGAAGCAAATAGATCACCAAAGACATATATATCTGTATATATATATGTATATATGATTGTTTCATAGACCTAGAGTGTTCTCATATTTGCCATGTTTAGCATAAAGGATATGGTAACTTATTTGTTGGGTGAACAAGCATAGGCATGTACTATTAATTTCTGTTGGAGGATGGATGGTAAGCAGTACAAGACTTGACGAAAGAGAAGCATTAGTTTCTTCTTAATTTCAGTCTCATTATTCATTTCATCCAGTATTATGTGCAGCTCAGTATTTTATCTTCATAGACATTCACTCATTATCCAATGTCTTTGAATTTCAGGAACTTGCAGACAAGAACAGACATCTCAAGACTCTTATAGACCAGCTTCGTAATCTTCTAGCTGACATATCTACATGGCAAAGTCCTTGTACAGTATAAGGCTAATCTGGCTATTTATGGTATTATTTCTACACAAATAGAAATGTGCACAAGGCATGGACACAGAAAAAACCTTGTTTCTTTCCTCTGTGTTTTTTTCTTTTTTTCTCTTTTTTTTTTGGGGCCCCCTTTCAATTTTCATTCATAGGAAATCTAGAGAAACTTTTGACTCGCTGTTGAAATAGCTTCCGTATCTTCAGTTGTAACTTTTACACCTTTACACATTTATGTTAATTTAAAGCATTTGGATGCTTCTGTTACAAATGGCTCTGATCTTGCAATAACATTTCATTTTAAATAGACTTAAAATGACAACCAGAATTCTGTGTTCTAGTTTCAAGTATTACAACAAGCAATCATCACTTTAAACACTCTTTAAGGTTGTTGTTGCCTGTAAAATGCCCTTTGCAATGGGGGCTTTCCCTTGTCAACAAATTCAAGTGGCTCGAACCATTGAGGTCGCCTTTCTCACGCGACAATGTTTGAAGCATCTTTCTTCCCAAAGCATCTTTCTTCATGTTCGTTCTCTTAAATGGTCCTGTAACCTAACAACAGCCCGCTATAGGGACGAAAAGATCTGCCAGAGTTGACATCGGCTGGCAGCTCAAATCCTCACTCCCTTTGTGGTGAAATACTTTCTGCACATAGAATATCAAGTAGCACTGTGCAGCCCTGACAACTTCTTCATCAACTTCTGTTATCCAAGCATCATCACATTTATACCACTGGTTTCTCAAGCGTAAATAAGTCACGTAATGTCCAGATTCTAACATCCCGGAATGAGTAACTACAGCAAAAACCTCAAACTCAGTCGATACATCTGATTCCTCGCCCTCAAATGAAAAGATTCTGTTTCCAAATCGTTTTTTGACTATCGAAGAGGATAAATATGGCCTCATGTCTAAGGAGAAAGGGAACTGCAAATGGCGGTCGATTTTTCTTGACATTTTTCGGATTGGAGAGTGCTCGAATCGTTTTATATGCAGACATAAAACCAGTGGGAGGTTTTTGATAGACATTTGCTTCAATGCATCCTGTTTTTCATGACAATTATCACAGTAAAGTTTCTGGTCCGATCCCAACTTCTCCGGTCTAGTGAAGAGGTCCAAGCAGCCGGTGAGAGAGGATGCTACTGAGGTCTCGTTTGGCTTGCTTGGCTTACTGGCAAGATCAGTTGCAAACGAGAGACTCATGTTTAAGTCGAGAGAGATGTCAATGCAGGGATCATAAGTCGATGATGTGAACCCACATGATGCACATGTGACGTCTGATCTCAATAGCCCTGAGAAAACCCTGTGAGCAATACACTGACAGTCGCCGTTTTCTGTGCAAACATAAACAATTTTCCAATCAGTGAAACAGAATACGTCGATGACCAGAATCCAAACATCATTTAGTTTCAATGAAACTATTCGGAACTAGGTGTAGAACAACATCACAACCACATATTCCTGACATGAGATTTTTTATTGCTCAAAAAAGATCGCAACTTTATCTCAAAAGAAATGGATACCGTCTCAAGAATTCAAAACAAAAGCAATCTTATCTTTCTATGACACTTTAAAGTGCACAACTTTAGAAGAAAGTATAAAGTCTTAGTGCATAGTTACCTTTAACTGCCGGATTAGCTTTCCCGAGTTTCTCATGGATCCTGTCGAGCATTGAAATAAAGAATTCATGTGCATCTTGCTGCTCATAACTAGCAAGATTTTCTGAATGCTGCCACCAGCTGCAAATAGAGACGATAATTTGAATGAAACTGATCAATGAATACTGACATAAATATGCATTCAGTCGAAGAGCAATGTCGCAATATGAAGTCCCTTTCCAATTTTGATCAACACTCAGAACAAAAGGAGTTCAAGCCTAAATCTTAAAGCAAACAATAAAATACAATCTCAAGTATGATAGTTCCAATTAACAGTATACTTCTTCTTTTAGATCCTAACCGAATGACTCATACCTTAAACATACCTTCAAACAAGAAAAGCAAACTAAATGGATAACACGTAGCAATGTATATAACTAAAAAGGAAATGCAGAAGTGTAGAAATTTATTCATGAAATTCACAAACCTGTAAAGAAACTTAGCAGGACTATAAGGTGTCTTTTCATCAGAAAAAACAGCAGAAAAGATAACATCCATATCACAAGGCAAACACAATCTATCCACAGAGCTTTTTCTGCAGCTCTCATGGTTATGCATATCATTAAGAAAGTAATTCCTCAAAGGGGGTGCATGAAGCAATGCTTGCAACACAGAGTTCATAAAACAAGTATTCCCAAGATTGTTCAAACCCCTCAATCCCACTGGTAAACTAGATTTTGACCTCTGTTTTCTCCTCAAAACCATTCTCTTCACACTTTTTGAATCCAAATCACAACCAAAATCCAATCTTTTTCTCTTGCTCAACCTCATCTGACCACCACCCACAAGCCCATTTCCACTTCTTGGCAAAACCATCAAGTGTTTACACATCACAGCCTTATCAAACTCAGGATCATAAACCTGATCACAACACACACAGCAATATAGCTCAGCCCTTTCCATATCCACAGCAATCTGATGCCCATCAACAGATTCGCTATGCAAAAGGGTGTGACTTGATTCAGGGGTTATACAACATGTGACCGAGGAACAGATCAAACACATAAAGAATCTGCCATAATAACCAGAGCAAAAACTGCATCTGGGCATCTCTGATTTGGACTTATCTATCATTGTTCTGCCATGCGGGCTGCACTTTAATAAATCACGGATCAGATTATAGCCCTTCAAGCCATGCTTAAGCTTGTAATCCACAAGGTGTTTACATGGCTCAGGGATTATGCAAGGATAATTTCTTGCGGACATATTAGTGAAAAAATTGTATCTTTAGTTATCAAAAGGATCGGATAAGAATACCAAAGATTATTGAAAGAAATAAGTATGATAAAAATGATTAACAGGGTTATTTGTAATCAAATACAGATAAATGAAAAGAATGGTGAAATCAATCAACACCAAAATAAAAAACCCGGGTTGATCTGATAAGATGTTATCAAATAAAATACAAAGAGATCAAATTATATTAAATGGGTATTTTTTATTTTATTTTATCATATATCAGTGAAAGAAAAACAATGAAGGGTACATAGCTTAGTGGTTAAAGAAAGAATGAAGAAGAAGATGGAGGCGCTTTCTTGCGCGGCGCAGACCGACTCATATGTTATGGTGTGGGACAGAACATCTTCCTCTACATTGGTGAAGAGATCACTACCGTCGACGCTATGATTATCTGATGTAGCGCCAACAGTTGATAATCTGGACCACAGATCAAATTATAGAGGAGTCAAGAAATGAGTCTTTCTTTTTACCTTCTTTTTCTTCTCCCTTTTATTGTGGGCCAACTTTAATCGATTAATTGGATTTTGGGCCCTTGCAAGAAACAGAAAGTTGCCATTCGGGTCATTTTTAAGCCCACAGATTATGATTACTCAAAAATATTTTGGATTTTTCATTTCAACAGAATAATCTTATAATCTACTATATGGTTAAAAAAAATAGCATCGCCTGCTCGTAAGAATCAAAATTGTCATCTTTAGGACTATGAAATCTCCACCTTACCACTAAAATAAACCCTCTGTGGCTAGTTACGGGTCTATTGAATCTACTAATATAAAAAGTTTATGCTATTAAACGTGATAGTTATTGAAAGCGAAAATTTAACTTTTATTTCAATAAAAGATTCATCATTAAAAATTCAGCACTATTACAAACTATAAACTAACTTCAAAAACCATAATGTTTATCCTATCAAAATACTCATATATATTAACCTACAAAAAATAGAAAAAAGAAACTGTTAACCTACAACAACTATATGGATAATACAAGGGTAAACTCTTCCCAATTGATCAAGAACTTCTTCCAAGATCAACAGGCTCGAAATCAGATCGAAATTGAAAAACTTCTTCCCCAGTTGTTAGTCTATGATCCAACTGCACTCTAGTGAAACTGTGATCTTGAAGGTTATAGAATATGACTTCATTAAACGCTTTCATAAACAAAATCCTGTCATTATAGAAACCAAGAGGAGAAGGGTATGTTACGCTTGATTCCAGACTTTGAATATTCACCACCATTTTCTTCCTCCATTGGTCTTTTTGCATGACCCATAACTCCATATTGCTTTCTTGAGTCAAGTAAGTGAGTCCAAGTCTTCCTTCATATTGCACAAGCTGTTTGTATTGGTAACTTCGGTTTCCTTGTACTGATTTTGGAAGAGGAAATTTTTGGAAAGATTGTTTGGCTTTATGAAATTGAAGCACATTATCCTCGCTTGTTAGCCAATGGATAGAGTTGCTTGTGGACAGAGATGGCTTTGAATTGATAGTCTCGGAATCGGGCAAGTTTATATGTTGTAGTATTGTCCATGTCCAAGTTTCTGAATCGAAAATCTCGCATCTGTATATGTCTTCGCTCCTGGACATGAAAGTAAAAAGAAAAAAGTTAGAACAAAAAAAAAAGGTTCTTACATTCTTATAAGATGTTTTTAGAAGTTATATGACGTTAAAGCTTGTTTTGAAAATAAGTTATTAAAGTATTTGAATAAAATAAGACATTAGAACTTATAAAATATTTGTAATAATTTCTTTATAATTAAGTTGTAAGCTCACCCAAACACTCTAATAAATCACACCTTTATTTTAATTGATTTCTAATTAAAATCAAATCAAGATTCACATAGAACAACGAAAAGCATAACTATCAATGATTCTACATTCTTGGATCCCATAATAAAATCATCACCATTGATCTTTTCAACTAAAATATTTTCTTTAAAAAAAAAAAAAACACATAACATACCTCGTCTGACCTTCCTTCGATAATCTGACAATTTTGTAACGCAAAGGCCTCGCTTTCATTACCATCATGGCTATCGCAGCAGTTTGGTAACGAAGCTTCGGATTAGGAAGAGCTTGCCATTGTTCAGTAACCGGTTTACAGACATAATATCTAAAACTTTTACCATTAATTCTGAGACAGCATAAAATCCCATGATCGGATGAGGCCAATATTTTCATATCAGAATGAATGTTTTTTATAGAGGAATTTTGTCCTTTCGACACGAACATGGAGACGAACTTATTGCGTATCATGTCCTGGATGAAATAACCAAACAGGGTGTTGGTTCTTTTACAGTATAAAGGCATGAAACTCGACTCGCAAATCAGATGATTCCACTCGTTGCATACTGATTTGCATGCGTCTAATGTTTCTAACGATGTTCGTGTTAGAATTTCAAATATTATGTCTGACGGGAGGTTTTCAGGGACGGTATCGAGACGGATTTCGTCAAAGGAGCTCTCAGGGATCGAAGTGTTTTCTTGATTTAACGACATTGTTTCACGTAAGAGAATGATGAAGAGCAAAGGCAATGTAAGAACATATATATAAGACGATGAAGTTTGAATGGGAGAATGTTGGAGAGAATCCAAATCACAGGTGGACTAGGAATTGAATATTCTTGGGATTAGTCTAATTAATTCTAAGGGAAATCGGACTCTTCATTAAATAATTATATTTTAATTAATAAAATATATGTATAAGTCGATAAATTTATTATATTACTAAAATATACTAATGTAATAATTTAGGGGAGATACTTTTTCGAGTATTGTTACCGAAACCGTACAAAGTTCAAGGATATGAACAAAATCTTTGGATCTTTATGTCTGCGTTTTCGGGAGTTTTGAGCTTAGGCTAATTACAAAAATATTCTTTGTAATGTAGAAAATTATAATAAATTTTGTTATTATTAATTTGAGTGATGAATAATTTAATAAAATGTGTGCAATTGTAGATACATTAAATTTGCATCCAATCAAATAGTGACATGTGTAAAAAAAAAATCAATTTATATTTATATTTTAAGAATTTAATTAAATCAAATTCCTAAAGATTATATAGTTAATTAATTGGTATTTTGATGTCAGTGGTCAATCAAATGACGCCAAGCATCAACCTCAAAGCAAACCTTGCAAGAATAAAAAACTTTAAATCTTATTAAATTAAAATATGTACTAAACTTAATTTGTTATATAAAAATGTAAGTTCAAATAAGCTTTTAATAACTGATTTTGAGCTAGATATAAAATAAATTAATTTATTTTTCAGTCATTTTTATTTTCTAATTTTGAAGATTTTTGTAGTCCACCAATGGCATTGTGGTCCACACCCCATAGGCCCATACTATTCTTTCGACTTCTCACACCAACTTTAATCCAATTATCCGAACCCATTCTCGAAAATCCAGATTCCCAGAAAAATCAATGGAGCTCACTCCCCAGCAGCTGAAGAACTACGACGGCTCCGATCCGTCGAAGCCCATATACGTGGCGATCAGGAGCCGAATCTATGACGTCACCTCCGGCAAGTCTTTCTACGGCCCCGGCGGTGCTTACTGCGTCTTCGCCGGGAAGGATGCTAGCCGCGCTCTCGCTAAGATGAGCAAGGAAGAGAGCGACGTCGTCCCCAACCTCGACGGCCTCACCGAGAAGGAGATCGGCGTGCTCGACGACTGGGAGAAGAAATTCCAGGCAAAGTACCCCGTCGTCGGAACCGTTAGTAATTAGTGAGGGTAAAAAATAACCTGATTATGCTGCTAATAAATTGATTGATGGATGGTTCAATCGATCAGTATATGTAAGAAATCAGAAGTGTTTTGCTGATTCACTTTGTGTTCTGTCTTTTGTGTATGGATTTGTAATGACTAATCGGAATTTGCATATTGATGTGCTTATGAATACATATATTGTGGTTATGAAGTTTTATTTTGTTTTTGAATCTCTGTGAAGAATATGGTCATAAAATTTCTGGGTGAAGTTAGCTGTTTTCCTGACTAGAACTTTCACATGCTGGGATCAAATTTGAGACTGGAATCTACTGATTGAGAACGGATAGTATGATTGATCATATGGTTGGCTGAAGATTGAGGATCTTGGGTGGATATAATGTCAGTTTCATCAGTTGAATTGATTTTCTGCTTTTAGCTTATAATTTGAATTTTGCCAGTGGCCAGGCCATTGTTTTCCTCTGATTCTTGATTTTCCCTTACCTGAAGGTGCCTGATGTTGTGACCAGTTGAAAATGTTTTAAGTTTTTTGGGTGGTTGTAAGTTCCTGAGCTCTAACTAGATGAGAAGTGTGTATTGATATTCTCCTATCACCTGATGAGGTCTTAGGAGGCAAACAGAAGGATTTAGGATGTGACACCTTGGAGTGTATGCTAAGGAATTATAGGAACTTGAAGCTTTGAAAGATATTTAAGTCTTTTCTTGAAAGTTTTTCCTTCCCATGCTTCCTGAGAGCAAAACTGGCAATGTGTTTCCAGTTGCTTGTATTACGTCGATGGCCTTTTCACCGGCTTAATTGGCTGCCCCGGTGAAATTTGTCATACATGCTCATGTTCTCCATCGAAATACACAAGGGGTCAGAGTGGTGATATATAAAATGTATGATTAAATGTAAAATGTGATTTTCTCTTATAAGTAATACCATATGTACTTCGTTAAATATTAAAAGGTATAATGGTTTTATATCATAGGTGGTTGGATGGTTCATCTAACATTTAATATGTTTGGCCGAACTTAAGTTAAATCATGAATTTTCATATATCAACGTATGAGGTAATACCTGCCAAAATAAGAAGACCAATGAAAAGAATACTGCATTCTTGTCCGCATGACCAGCAGACTGTGCTGCTACTACATTTATTCAGGAAGCCCAAAGTAATCCAAAATTAGATGAAGAATAAATGACAACGCCATACACAAGAAGCAACAATTCTTATTTCAAATAAAGGAGTAAGAATTAGTACATGAAAGCAAGCTATAATTGATCACAATAAAGATTTATGTGCTCTGAGCCATTAGCTCCAACTAACAATTTCATGCTAGTCCAAAATTGGTAAATCATTCATAAATATGTTACATACGGAATTAGAAACATTGAGACTCAAACATAATGCTATATGTCCCCACATAAACTAAAAAGCTTCTTGTTCCTTGGCCTATAAATTGAAAAGCACAGATAAGTTGCCAGTAGCAGCAGCAGCGTTTTTATCCTGCTTCATTTCATCCACCAAAGCTGTTGAAAATTCACTTTCGTAAAGAGGCAAAGCTAGTAAAGCGGTATACCTCCACCAGCATACTCCACCTCCTAAAGTGGGAAAAGTACTCGTAAGAGTGTGTTATCAGAGCAATAAGAGGATATTTATGCACAACCAAGCTAGGAAATATGAAATTTTGAATCTCAAAGGATAGAAGTTCCAATTCCCCCCCAAATCAACTTAATTCATTGCAAGAGACCACATGAAACACCCCGAAAATCTAAGATATTCACTGAAACAGTATAACTAGATCCCATGTACTAGATTAACTAGTGCCCATACCCATTGATAGTAATAGAACTCTGCACGAAGTTTCCTCCCATGATATGAGTCACTAACCCTTGATCACTTATATTGCCCCAAACATCTGACTGCATTTTCCAACTGAAATGGAATATGACTGCCGAAATCGAATTGTACATCCAGAATAGTCCTAAGAAGACAGGATCCCATAAAAGATTGATAAATCATCACAAACATCCTTTATTTGTTTGTTTCCTAGTTGAATTTCTATTTTAACTAAACTATAATTTCAATTTGACATACTTAAAACTTTCAAGAGTCTAATTGTAATGTTACAAAGACTTCGTTAAATTTCTCATCAACTGAACTAAAAGCAGGAGAAGTAATTGTATTTTTACACCCAAACGAAATGTTAAGGCCATGATATGCATGTGATTTTCAAACCTGAGGGGGAGGCAAGGATGAAACCCAGTCTGATACATGAGTTGGAAGAAGACCTAACGCGTTAAGCTGTCAACAACAAAAAAAAATCGGTGAGCTTTCACAAATGCTTCACTGCTATGCCACGGTTTATGATGAGTTCTGTAGAGGTCAGAGAACCAACCTTCCAGACGCCCAGTCCTAAGCCTACCAAATTAAGGGCAATAAAGACTAATTTGGGCGCCAGCAGATCCACTTTATTGTCCTTGTATGGCTCAAACACTACAAATGAAAGTAATGATAGTCAACAGATTTTGAGGAACTAATGTTTGCACAGATAAGCACAGTGTAGCACAGTTTAAAGTACTGCAGACAACAAGATCTGATGAACAACAATAACAATAATAACCATATAATATGAGGATGATCATATGAATTACGAAAATGCAATGCCACAGCCTTGCAGCAAAAGAATTTAATGAATACTAATTCAAGACCGTGCCTACCAATCTTATGTGACTATAATGAATAAACTTAAGTGTATCAAATTGTACTTCTACATTATGCAGTTAGCTCTTTCAAGTCACAAGTAAGAACCAATAAAAGAAAAAACAACTTCTTGAAATGATGGCTGGTGCACAGTCAACAAAGACAGGTTCAGCAACTGAAAAATAGAAAACGCCACATTTCACTTCATCAAAATGAAATGGAAAAGGCCGAGCAAAAAGGTATGGAAGAGAAAGAATCCTCACCTTTCCCAACCCCTCGGAGCGCATTAATAGGCTGCAAAAGTGCGGACACTGTTATACCAATGCTAAACAGATGAACTGTGCTTCCAGCCATCCACATCATAAAAGCCATCATGAACAAGTTCTTAAAAGGTGCTTGTGCGACTTCCCATGCTTTCTGCTCATACAAACGAATATTGTAGTTACTACGAGATAGAATAATCCAAGGTGCAAAATTTAAACAGAAAATAATGAACGAAAGACTGCAGTATCATATTAGCTCTCGAAAAAACTCAAAACAGATTTAGATAAGATATTCTATCTTCTTCAAATTCACTAAGAAAACCACTGAAAGAGTATTATCTGAACTGTTAACCGTATGGAACTTGGGGTACTATACTATATGCCTTTAGAATGGAAACCGTGGAGAAATAAAGGGGATCTACTTTTGAGTAAAAAAATCTGGATTGCATCAATGAGAAAGTTAAACACAGAAAAAGAAACTCGAACATAGAAAAACAGAATCAATTAAATAAATCGCAACCTCCAGCTTAACCGGAATCAATCCTTTATCCGAATTAGGCCATAATTAACATAATCAATTAACACCAATTCTACTTCAAATAGAACCACCTCATAATCCAGAACACATCTTACATCCTTCCTCGCAGCATCCTCCTAACACAATCAAATCCAGATTAAGTTACTAAAATCCATAAAATTTACCTGGGATTTCCAATTAGCTTCAGCGTCCTTCTTCTGTTTACTCACAGCCGAATCATCCTAACGAAGAACAGGCAAACAATTCCAGTCACCACAGTAACTAACCCCCCAAAATCAAAACACCCATCAAATCAAATCCCGTGGAACTTCACACATACCTGTTCTTGAGAAGCGCGAGTGAAGCCCGGCGGATCAGGAATATCGCGCGATGAATGCGATGTCGAATTGTCCGTGAACTCCACGGCCCATCGACGGCCCGAACCCATCACTGCTTTGCCCTTGTCCATTGAAAAAAATCGAAAAATTCACACACTCAAAGTCGGATTTCGGCGTATGGATTTTGTGATGCCGGCTGCGGGAGAGGAGAATAGATCTTTTGGACTCCCAAGGTCCTTTTTACCAAGAGGGGCTGTTTGGTTGTGCCAAATATGAAACTTTTTTTTTTTGACGGAAAGTGCCAAATATGAAACTTGTTTTAAGATATTATTACTTTCTGATATAGAACTCACTACTCAGAAGGGAGTTCCTCCACCCAAAAAAAAAATAAAAAGAACTTAGAAGGGAACTTCTTTTAAGATTGAATGAAGCCCTTCTTTCTTATAAAAAAAAAGGAAGGGAGTTCCTCCACCAAAATGGGATAGGACCATTCAGCTTTGAGCTTGAAGGCTACAGAATTTCTTGTCAATTTCTACCAATAATAATAATCTGAATTAAGTTATTTCCAAAATTATTCACCATAGAATAAATTTGATGAAGCATTTTGTTTTTCGTTTTTTTTTTTTTTAAAGATAAAGATGAAGCTTTTTGTTTAAGTAATCAAAAGTGTAGACTATCTCGATGGTCTAATTAAGAATTTTTTGATTCAAGATTCATACAAGATTATGGGTATTAATTTCTTAGTTGTATTCCTCCATTCAAAATTATTTAATAATTATTAGATAATTTATAAATTATGTATTTTATTTATTCTTTAAACATAATGCATACATAAAATAAAATATAACTATTAATATGTGATTGTAATCTAGTCAAAGTAGTGACTTTAGTTATTTTTGTGTTTAAAAGTTGGAAAAATTGCAAATATTCTTGAGTGGTCACATAATCCAAGTCTCATTTGCTATAATTTAAATGGATTGCATCCCTTATTTCAAATTCGTATTTCATTTTCTATTCCATGGCTTAAATATATGTTACGTGTATTAAATATTTCCTTATAAAAATATTTAATAATATTTAATAATAAATATAATACACATGACATGTATTTAAATGTATGAAATCCACCCTAATTCAATCATGTGTTTCCAATGTGATTTTTATGGTAGTATTTCAGAACACGAACAATGGGCACTAAGGGCTACTTGTAACAACTACTTGATGTAACCTAAAATTAGCCCTTTGCAGTCGAATAGCCATAGGTTAGGGTTTAAATACGTTTTTTAACTGAATAGTAGATTTATTTTAGTGATTATTAGTTCTGATACTTCATAATAATTTTGATATAGTTATCTAGTGATTTAATGATGTAAAAAAATTGATCTAATGTAATTAAAAGTCTAAAAATTGGGGTTCTTCTCAATTGTATAAATGTCCATGGGACGAATGACCCAAATTTGATTCTAACTCAATCAAAATTATAGGATTTAAGTGATTAAGATATTCAATAGATCAATTTCATTTACGAATATCTATTATTGAATCGAACAACCGAATTGGAAATCAATAATATTTATTATTTAGAAAATAATTTTATATATAAAATATTAATAATAACAACTCTCAACTAGAATTTGATATTTGGACATTCTTATTAATAATGCAAAAATTTAATTTTTTTGAGGTATTTTATTCATTAAAATAACGTACTTTTTAATATAATTATTATTTATTGTTACTCGAATCAAATTTTGAATTTTTATTGTATTTAAACTTGATGTTAATGAATCCAAATCCTATAAAATATCGTACCAATGCCATATATGGTTATAAAAATTAGTAACTAGGTTCAGGTTGGGATTATCCTAATTCAATCTAAATTCGATGTATTGACGATCCTTTAATCCCATACATGGACTACAATCCCGGGCCACCTAATATCTTTACCCAAGTTGCAGTTTTTGCTAAAGGCCCACAAGGTCACCTTTGGTCGGCGAGAGCTGTTTCTCTTCCCTTCGTCTTCGTAAACTCGACGGAAATTTCAGCAAAACAGTTAGCGCCACAAGAATTGTCATAAATTGATGAAAATTTCTACGAAAATATACTCATAACACGCCAACAGATATCACAAATATCTCCCCTTTTCATCATTTCATCGTGTCCAATTGAAATTTTATCAACCCCTCTTCTCGATAGAATCCAATAGCCCATACTGCAGAAGAAATTTTCGGAATGTCGAGTGCTTGTTGTTTTTGTTGTAGACCCATGAGATTGAATTCGGAGAAGATGTTGGTATCGCCAAAAAAAGTGGGATTGATGAGACCGAAAAGGGTTAGTGTAAGAGCTTCAACGGTGGAGTCTTATGGGAGTTCTAATTTCGTCAATCGCATGGAACGTGCGTGGTTGATTTCTCAGGTAATTTTCCTTCCTTTGTTTTTCTTAAGTAATTTGTGTGCTTTTTTTTTTTTTT
>JACFYI010002305.1:1404471-1421678 GCA_014898755.1 Handroanthus guayacan
GAGTTCGAGAAATTACCAGTTAACCCCTCTCTTTACAATTTGGGTTAATTACATTTCAGCGCCATCAAAAATTACGAAATTACAATTCACCACCCTTATGGTTTATAAATTACAATATAATGCACACTTTCATCCTACTTGAATAGATGATTTGATAATTTTATAAATTTATGGAGAATAATACGTAATTTACAATTTTTATTTTTCGTGTCACATGGTTTATTAATTTTGCTGTTTTTTTTTTCTTTCTTGCTTTTTTAATTAGTGCTAATAATTATGAGTTGGTATTAATTTAACTATTTAATTGCAAAGGTGAGTGGATAAGTGCATATAGAGGATCAATTGCCAAAATATTTTAAGATTTGAGCTTTGTTACAAGGTCGCATTGAATTCAATTTTGATAGAAATATTTCACTTATTTAATCATCTAGCTTGATCCACTCAACTCTTTTCTCCAACTTAACTTGATTAGACAAATATTGTAGTTAAATGTGACAGGTTCATATCATCACTTTTCTTAAAATCTTCTCAATCTTATAGTAAAAGAGTTCCCATTTCGTATACGTGTAACTTCCTTAGTTCCTTGGGATCAAACTTGAGCTCTTTCTCAAGAGTATTTACGCAATAAACAAATGGGTAATAATGGAAAACATTCATCACAAAGATATAAATATAAGCAACATTTCTGCAAATCTGTATTTATGCAAATTCAAAATATCTCATATTCATTACTTATATATATATATATATATATATTTATTTATTTATTTATTGATATGATGAAATTATCCACCTTTTTAGCAATCATACTATTTGTTATTGCTAAAATATTTTTTAAAATACCAACTATATCCACATCATAAGAAGATCAAATAGATAGGTTTGACAACACTTATGACAAAGGATAGTTTTTAGAAATAAATATCATTTTTCAGCCACAACAACTAATCTAAACCGCCTACTAACTACCAATCTTCATTCCTTCTTGTCAATAACTAATATTTCTTGTTCAACCATCATTCTATCTCATAATTCCACATCATAATTTAAGGCAGAACTTTCAAGTAAATGATGGGTGGCGTGCATTAAAATTGGACAAAGTAAATTTGTTGCCTTTGCGTGCCAATCAGAGAGGTTTTTGGCATTAGTTTTGCTTTAAAAGTATGTGATTTTTATGTAAAGAAATTGAGAAATTATTAATACAAGCTGAAAGTATTTAGAACTACAAGTCTAAAAATATTGAAACGATAACGATATAAAAAAAATACTTTTTCGCAATTTTATCAAACTTGTTTGATGAAAAAGCAAACTCTAACTTTTAAATTCTAGCTCATTTTAGCTCAAAAATCACTTTTTTAAAAAAGCAAAAATTACTTTACCAAACACTATTAAAATCATTTTTCAATAGTTAAAAACTAAAAATTGCCCTCAAAAGTAATGGCAAGCACCCACCTAATCTCTTATGCAAAAGTCAATAATTATTTCTCCCCCTAAGAAGAAGCTGAGAACAAAAAGTTTAAAGAAGGGGGGCCATCCACTACAGACAATGCTTTGAAGATATATTATTAGGTGTGAATTTGACATATGATTTTGCACTACCTAGTAATGTTTTCCTACTCACTGTGAAAGTAACCTGATTTGAGTGTAACACATAGAAACTTTCGAGTAAATTTAAATCTACGAACTTTTAGGCAATCCTAAAGGTGAAACGTGCTAAAAGTATATTACTTTTCCCTGTAAGTTAATTTCTCTCTGGGACATATGCTAAGACTAATCTTCAAGCTAAAGCTAAAGCTTCCACGTACCACTTTAGTTAGGGATAATTCAATAATGAGATTTTGCCTAATTACAAAAACAACTCACATGACTTGAAAAATTACAAAAAATACTCCTATTATTAGTTCAACTAACAGAAAACTTAACAAAGCTCGTGTAACATTACAATTAGATTCCCTGAAAATTATTACAAGTAGACCAACTGTTTAGAGAATTTAGTTACAATGTTGCACAAACTATGTTAGTTTTCGGTCAGCTATGCAAAGGGCAGCGGTCACTATAGTAATTTCCCAAAGCACAGGGTGTTCATGTAAATATTCCCTTTTCATAATGACATGTAAACACCTCTACATTATATTGTAGCTAAGAATGGACCCAATAAATTATATGTAGACTTGATCTGCCACTCGAAGAAGAAGAAAAGAGTGAAGCATGAGGGAAATGCTGAATGCTGGAAAAAATTTGAGCAATCCTTCTGCTAAGCTAGAAATTCAGCTTATGTAGCTGCTGCTGAAGTGGGGTTGAAGCTTAGAGACTACGGGAGATATATTTCCGTGAACATTGACGATGTATGTTAAAGTCTACGATGATCTTAAACAAATGATCTCTATCATTCTGTTGTTTATTGCAATGCATTAAATTAGTTGTCAAGTGGCACAACTGACATCTAAAAATTCAAATATCCACAACTTTACGGACTCAATAGGTCCATAATAACCATATAATAGTTTGTTCTTCGTTTCGGTCCAAGTTCAATTAGTATATCTTTCTCCCGCAGTTCAGTTCACCACGCGTCATGAAAACTATGACATCACATACTATCAAAGTTGTGGCAAAGCCAAAGGCCCATTAGTCTCACTCTCACCAATTCCAAGTGCAGGACAATTACGAACCACTAATAGCAGTCTCATTACTTTTTCAAGTCTAGGACCAAACAACCAATTTTCCATCTACGTCAAAAGTCACTTTCAATAACAATATTTTCTACCTAGTCCCAGACAGCACATCCATTTCATAGCAAGTAAGGTTTTCTCCATCCTAAGGCATAAGGTTATGAATCACTATAAATTAAAACATCCTCAGCCAACACCCAATCAATACCATGGAAGCTAGACTTCATCATGGCTGGACAAATACCAAAATGCGTGCTAACCTGTGATGACAAAAACTGTATGAATTGGAGTATGAATTGGGCAGTTGACTGCTTTATAAGCACCGTATTCCCATTATAGCACCAAAAAGAAGATATCCCACTGTGACGAACAAACCTAAGCTCTCATATTCAGTCATAGGTATCAGGCAAGCTTTATTTTCACTTTCATGGATGGATGTACTGTAGATGGTTTAAGAAGAATGAGTGAAGTTAATATGCAGCCAAGTAAGAAATGTCAGTTAAAAATTTACTACTGCACCTAGTACTGTGCTGAACTCCAGGCAGATTGAAATTTCACATGACATCATCTATTTCTGGACATAGTTATAGGTTGAATTACATATCAACATATACAGAAATGTTACAGTCATTGCAGCCACCAGAAGCAGAAAAAATTTGTTTTACATCCACCAATAAATACCACACCTAACCCCTAAAATATGAAGCCATCAAAAAATTGAACAGATTTATGGTGTTCAAGGAGAACCTGCAACCTCCTCCAGGTGAACTTGCATGAGATCTCACTGAAAATGAAAGGATCAACAAAAAGAGATTGCCTGCGACTGAAAATTGTAACCATAATTGTCTTCCAGTTTCAATATCATGATGGACGGACAGTGTGTTCAACATGGGAATATAAAAACAGCTATATTGTTGTCCAACATGCTTAAGGGCTAAGGCTTTAAGCTGCTTTACAGTTCCAACTCTGTCCAGAACTGTCTCCTACCGTTCTCAATGCAATGGCAGATCAACTAAGTGTTCAAATGCTTTTAAAGTGTTGCACCTATCGAACACTATACATAATAGATAACGTTGATGAATCCAAAACTAACTTGATGGATCTAAGAAATCCATAAACCATATCCCAACTAAAATCAAGAGAATGTACATAGCACAAATATATATACAAATGTGTGTGTGTGTGTGTGTGTGTGTGTGGATTTGAGGGAGAGAAGAAGAAGAAGAAGAAAAAAAAAGAAATAATCACACACACAATCCTGCACCCAGGCTTGCACTAAAGCAACCCAACTATAACTACCATGACTAAGACTGTGAAAACCCCCAGATTAATCAAAAGAAAATGAAGGGAGAAAATATACAAAAAGCTCAGATTAAGAAAAGTGAGCAGAAAAATTATTTGAGTAGTTAACACATCGTTCATCAACACTTTGAAGAACCAATACACAAATTTGTAGATTTAAAACTAGATAACCACTAATATGAAAAAAGCAATCAAAAACCAGAAACAAAATACTTCACCAAATTCCTCTTACCTCTTTCATAATTGTGCAAATTGAAGTGCTTCCTTCCTCTAGTGCCTTTTCGTTCTCATGGGCTGCCTGTCAGTTGCTAATCTGTAAATCCAATAGACCTAAACAGACACAAAAACAATTCAAATTACCAAGAGAGAACCAAAATCGATAAAATCTCTGTTGATCTCATGATTAAGATGCCGACCAAAGCGAGGACGTGAGCAACAATGAGAAGAACGACCATGAGAGGTACGAGGTCGAGAAACCATGGCCGAATCGATGCTTGCTGAGGATTCGCCATTTGTATTACTCACACTTGTGCTTAAAGTTAATTCAATCTTAAACCCTCCTCTTTTTGTCTCTCTGTGTATATCCCCTTTTTTTTTCTGTTAGGGATGATGGTGGGAAGCTCGACTTATTTTCATTTAAGCCCTCTGATCAACGAATTTATACTTTTTAGTTCACAAGGGGTAAATTGCAAATTATCGTACTATTTGCGGAAATTGCAAAAAAGGATTCCCTATATGAACCTAAAAAATAAATAAAAAATCTTTTCTCCACGAAATTTTACCTTAAAATACACTTACACCCCGCTTTTATTGAAAATTTAAACCCTTCACAATTGCGTTTTTTAAATTTCAAATCACTTCATACGTAAATTTTGTGATGCATACCATGTATGATGTATCAAGCTGTTTGGTTGTTTTATCTAATTTTAAAATTATTAGTATGTATTTTATTTAATTTAAATAAGAATATCATTTAAATCACAGTTGTTACTCCGTTAACTTATTAACGTTGTTAAAGCACTAGGTTGTCCGCCGACAATGAAAATATGTTTTTGCTAGTTTCAAAAGATGAAAAATTATTGTGTTCATGAATAATAGACGAAATAAATAAAATAAAAATTAAAAAAGGAAAAAGAAAAAGAAAAGAAATAACTTCAAAATCATCAACATCAATTTTCAAAAAGTATGGACTGCAATTGATTTTATTTTATTTTTTCCTCTTTTTTTTTTCTTTTGTTGGTATTGAGATAGATGAGGAGTGGAATATGTTGATTAAATCAATAAGATCTTAATACAAACATAAATAAATTCAAATTGCCAACTTTCGTTTAGTACTTTGTATTTTCACACAAAAATTGATAATTTATATTTAATATATATTCAAAAGTTATATTAAGATCTTGTATCTCATAAGATTTTCTTCACAACATATCAGATATTAATATGAAATATTTTATTTTAGAAGTAAGTTATTGAAGTATTTATATCAAATTATATTAAAATATTATAATTAATATCATGAAATAATTTAAAAATCCTTACTCTTATAAACATTATAAAATATAAATATTTTATTTCTAAATGATGAGGTTTATTTTGATAAGGATGAAATGGATTTTGAGTTGGAGATTTGATTTTTTTTTTTTCGGGGCTCGGAGATATGACATCGACTTTGTCATGCAAAAACAGGGAGCACGTGAGGAATGCAGAGATGACATTTTGTTATAACTCTCCAATAACGGTATTTATAGTAAACATTTCCAGGGGGTCAAAATGGCCAAATTACTTTCGGGTGATGTAAAAATGTATCTTGAGCAAAGTGATGTCATAATTTACTAGTTATACTAGTCACAATTGTCTAAATCTCGAAAGTTAAATTTTTTTTTTTTTTTTCGATTCGACCGTAGCCCTTAGCTACCCAATCTAAGATGATGGGTTGCAAAGGTGACATGGGTTGGGCAAGTGGCTATGGCTCAACTCGACAAACTAGCCCCTTTGCTACGTAAGGTATAACATTGAGTTGCAGGGATAATATAGGTTAGAAAAGTAATCCATGTAATTATGAAGTTCTAACATATTACCAATCAAACAACAATCAATACTTACGATTATTTGGCATTGATAACGTGATAGTGTTTGATCCAAATGATATCTTGTTTCATCTTGTAGCATCGTAATGGCCAAAAGCTAGTTGGCCTCCGTCTTAAATGCTCAATCTCAACTATGTTAGAGGAGTAGGCCTCTTATTGATCATACTCTCGGCCTTCAATTTGGTAGAATATTACACGACCAAGTCCAGTAGTTAAGCATGACACCAATATCACTCAAGCAAGTCCCACAAATGCGGAGGGCCATGACTTTTTTTTTTTTTTTTTGATAAAAGGTAAATAGATAATATTGACAACCAACAAACGAGTCCACAAGGAGGAAACCCCCATCACAAAAAACATTAAGCGGGAGGTCATCGGGAATACAGATTCTCTCCCGATTCAAAATAGAAACCATTTAACAAGATTATGAGCAGCACAATTCAAAAAACGAGGCACAAAACGAATCTTCCATCTGGGCCATTTAGCCCAAAACGCACAAGCTTGTTTGACGAATAGGTTCGCGGCCCAATCAATAAGAGAATCGGCATTATTTATCATATGGACATCAGAAAGGCAATCACTTTCAAAAATAACTTTGTTAGACCCCACACGATCTAAAAACTCAACAGCATCTTTCAAGGCGAAAACTTCGGCAGCGGTAGCATCTTGGCAAAAACAGTGGTTTTCATGTCACGTGGATTCTAAGTTGGCATCCAGATTATTCCTCATTACAAAGCTTGTAATTTTTTAAAAATGAATTATTAAATATTTAAACATCTTACAAATTTTAAAATATTGTACAATAAATTTTTTAAGCTCCGATCAAAACATCTACTAATTCGAGCTAGAATTTCGAATACAGTAGCGGTTGGATCCATGGGAGGTTTGTAGGTGTCACTCTCCAAGCTTAACAGCTTTTATTGTTCCTTTTGCCTTTGCCCTCTTAAGTTTCTTTTCATCGTCTCTATTCCATTTTTCATTGCTATTTAATAATTCAAGAAACTGCACTGATACGCCCACGGGAACAACACCACCGCTTACACAGACGGCTCTGCTTAAACGAAAACGTATATAAATCTCCACACACGCATTTTCGCAAACACTTTGCATCCAATATCAAATGGGATTGCATCAGAATTCGTAAAGAGCTCAGATAATTTTCTCTGCGTTCCATACCCATGAGGAGCGTGGCTGCTTGTCTCAAACGACACCGTCCCTCTGTTTATTCCGCGAGTAATTTCCTCCATTTGTTGGCAGTGATGTGATTTTTATTGATACTTTCTCTTTAGTATGTGTGGCTTATTCTTAGTTCAGCGTTTTCCGGTGAATTGTTATTAATGGGGTTGAGTGGGATTTTCCATGGTTTGATGGTGTGAATGTTGTGATCCTGTGTGCATCGTATCTGTGTGGAGTTTCCGTTAATAGGTGTGCTGTTTGAATTTTGCAGGTTTAGGGAATGGAAATTCTGCTGAGGCAATCAGGTGGAGGATAGTGCTGCTTGGAGGGCCGAAAGATCTTGCTAGAAGAGTGCATGATAATGATATTTTCTCTTTGTCGCGCTTTTTCCAACCAAAACTGTGAGGCTATGCTTACTTAGGGACTTGCATTATATACATTGTCTGTGAGAATTAAATGATCCTGATCTGAACTGATGATAGTTTGATGCATTTCTATGAATGTTTCCATAGTTTGGCGTTGGGATAACGGTTTTATTATTTGTGGCATCTCCAGACTTGCTTTGTTTATTTTATGAAAATCTGCAGTGCTCTGGAGCAACTAGTTATACATATAGTTTTAGTGGATCATTTTTGTCTCAGAACAATTTGGAAATTTCCTCTTTTAACTCATATGCTGTCTCGTTTAATTTGATGCAGTTACTCTAGTGGCTACTCCAGTGTGCATGGTGAATGGCCTTCTGCTGAGTATGCAAAGTTGAGGAAAGCGTCACTTGAAAGTCAATTTGGCCGTGCACTTGGTTCGAAAAGGGTTCCCATGTTCTACCGTTTAGGTCCATTCTTGGCCTTGTATAGAGCTGCATTTATCTCATTCCTGGTGTTGAAGCTAACCATTTGGCGTTTATTTGTTCATGATATGAAAAGGCGTTCAATTAAGGTTAGTTATAGTATTCCTTTGAGGAGTGCAAAGCTTTTGTTGCCGGAAAAGTTAGTAATATTCGTAAATTTGCAGATCTGGTTTAAGAATATGCATTACTTTATTCAGTTGCGTAAATTTCAACTTTCATCCTATCTTAATCTCAGTTCATTCCAATTGACTCAACTTGTCCTATTATAAGCAGGAAAATACCGATCACCTTACCTTGACTAAAAATTTTAAGATGGAACTGTTTGGTGTCTTCTATCCTTGTTATCAACTCTTTTCAGGCTTGCTTAACCACTAGTAACTTTCTACCATGCCTAAAAGTCCCTGTAGGCAGTCAAATGACACACGTTTACTGATTTAACACGATCTAACAACAAGGTTAGTTAATTTCAGTCTGCTATACTAGTGACTAAAGCACAAGATTTTGAACATTGTATGCTTACTTGGATGATCTAAATATAGTACAGGAAAACATAGTTCACTAAGAGTGATAACCCAATATATTTCAGATTGTTTACTAGGAGGATGATACATGGTGGCTTGTCTGGCTAAAAAGGGGTAAGCTTCTGAAAAAGAAGTGGCTTGGGAATAAGAAACTCGTATGCTTTTTTTGGCACTCATGATGGAATCGTTGAGCCAAGAGCCCAGAATTATGAGTTTTATGATGAACAGTATATGGAGAAGCTGTTCTATGACAAGGGAATAAAGTGGATATAGCACTACACGTTTGATAAGAATGTTCCATCATGTGGTCAACAGACTCCATCAAAACTCTATCACTTTAGACAATAAACAGTGTCCTAGCTCTTTCAACTTCAGCAGAGTGCTATTATTTTTAACTTAGGAGGTCATTTCATACAGCATCTAGTTCCTTGGTCTTCTCTCATTTATGGATTGACCTCCTGCAAGTGCATATTCCGAATCATGTGGTGTTCCACTTATTTTGAATACCTTAATGCCGAAGTAAAGCTGTCTATTGGAACTTAAAGCTATTTTGGTCCAGTATCATATTTGATGCATGATGGGTTCATCATAAAATGGACTGTGCTCTCTGAATTCGTATTTACAAATTATCTTCTGCAATTATGCACTGATTGGTTATGTATATTGGTTTCATCTGGGATGGCATGACAAGTCCTATATTAAAGATGAGATGTTTACCAGCGGTGCACAAATAGTCAAAACTTGAAAATTTGAAAGATCATGTTATAGTGGAGTCCCAGGAAAGTTTTTGGATAAATTATTCCCGTCGGATGTTTCTTTATATGACTGTTTTCTGTTTCATACAAGTGAACGTGCTGTAGAATGTTAATCAATATTTCTCTGAAGTACATTAGGCGGAAAGATCTCTATTGGTACATATGCAAGGCACTGTGACATTATCCTATTTGAAATTTTATTTCATGATGTTGAATAATACTAGAATAAATAATGAAAACAGTGTCTATCTTCTGTTGATTACTTTTTCTAACTATTGGTGTATTGTTTGTGCACAATTGCTCAAATCGAGATTTACATGTTGCAGTTTCGTGAAACTCTGATTCACTTGGGACCTTTTTATGTCAAGGCAAGTTCATGTTTCATGATTTTAGTAGATGGTTTAGTTGCGATTTCCGAACTCATGTCACTTCGGAGCTTACTAGGAAGACTTAAGGAGCTGGCAAGTGTGATCTAGAGGATCTTAATTTAACCTGCTCTTCCCTGATTCACAGCTTGGACAAGCTCTCAGCACAAGACCTGATATATTGCCTACTGTATATTGCCAAGAACTTGGCAAATTGCAGGTATATTAGTGGGTCCAATTTATTTTGTTGGTCTGGCTTGTATATTTTATCAGTAACATCAAACTGGGATATAGCTGTGTGAAGTTGTCCTTGTGATTTGTATATTGCAACTGAAGCTTGTGCAAATGCCAGGATCAAATACCTCCATTTCCAACTGATGTTGCCATTAAATCTATTGAGTCCCAGTTGGGAATGCCAATATCAGAGATATTTGCTGATATCAGCGAGGAGCCTATTGCTGCAGCATCCTTGGGACAGGTTTATAAAGGTTAGAGAGCTGGGATTTATTAAAAAAACAATAATAATAAATAAATAAATAAAATTCTTTTATGTTAGTTTGAGTTCTCTTTGGTTCTGTTTTTAGTGGTGAGGTTGGGGGGAGGAAAGAGTAAGAGGCATTTATGGGCCGGTGGCAATTAATGTAGCCAATTCAACTAAATGTGTGTTCGTTGCTTCAAGTTTTGCAGCTCACCTTCTCTCTGGAGAGCTTGTAGCTGTCAAAGTTCAGAGGCCTGGTATGTCCCATCTATTGACTCTTGATGCCATGTTATTTAATATGATTGGAGGCCAATTAAAGAGATTTGCCAAAGCTCGCAAAGATCTACTAGTAGCAGTAAATGAGATGGTGAGCCTTCTGATTGCGTGTGTGATTTCCATGTAGCCTTTGTACATGTTCTTTAAGAAACAATCACGTACACTTTAACTGTTTCATTTTCTGTGAATAGAGTTTAAACTACTTAGCATCATCTAGCAAGTCATTCTTGTAGACAGCTGTTAGATGTTGATTCTTTTTTCTGATTGGCCTATTATAGACAGGACGGTGTTGTCACTTCTGTAATCTCTGCGATTTTGGGGAAGTTTGCCCAGCAGCAGTTTATTATTTTCATATCCTCTTTCCCAGGTTGGGTTTGTAAGGGGGTGTTGTTAAGATTTATGCCTAATGAGTTTGTTGAACTGTTGGAAATGGATAGGTGAGGCATATGTTTGATGAGATTGACTACATCCTGGAGGCTAAAAATGCTGAGCGCTTTGCTGCTCTTTATGGCTCTGGCTCCGGCTCTGGCTCGTGTAAGTTCTTCCAAATTTTAGACAATTGAATCTCTGGTTCTTTCTGGTTCAGTACATTTAGTGGGAAAAAAGATCCTGCTTGAAAGTAAGTGAGGTGATTTGCATCTCACTACATATAATAAAAGATATGGCACCAGTTTCAGATTGTTGGTCTTGTGGTTCCCCTGGAAAAAGAGTCTACTTGGAGAATCATTGTGACGGTAGAGACCATATGATTCAGTTTCGGCGTTGATGTAAACTTAATACTTTGTCAGCTCTTAATCAGCTTTTAAAAACTTCTTAGTCAGTGGTAAAGGTTGATCTCATTAAGTAGTCCATAGAGGTTTCCATGTGACCTTACCACTGATTGTTTTGTATGTTTTAAAAAGTATGAACAGCTTGGGAAAGCCATTGCTGATGGCTCCAAATGGTCATAATAAACAAATGATCTAAAGTAGGCTGTGTTTCCCCTCCATAACTTCGGGCGAAACAATAGAATTACTCTCAGATATAACATGTTCTCCCAATGTTTAGGCGGACAGATGCATCTCTTGAAGTAGCATGGCATCATTGGAGTTCGATAGACACCCTGGGAAAGAAAAAGCTTCTTTCTTAATAGCTTTGTTTATTATTGTGGCTTAATTCGAAGTTAATATATATGTGTCTGGGTGTCAGTATTTTCTGCTTTGCTGCCATCTTCCACTCAGTGATGAGTTTAGCTGGAAATAGAATAGGCTATCAGCCTATAACGTTTGTGGAACTTCATCACTTTCAGGTTTCATTCTTTAGTGGTAAAATGTTCACGTGTGTAATTGTTAATTGAATTTTATTGTTGGATGACATGCCATTGTAGCACAGCAGCAAGTTCATGGTGTCAAAGTTCCCAAAATATATTGGAATCTAACCCGCAAAGCTGTGCTTACGATGGAATGGGTTGATGGAATTAAGCTTACAGATGAAAGGCGTCTGAGAGAGGCCTGTTTAAACCAGAAACAACTAATTGATGAGGTAATAAAAGAAGTCAGGGCCTAGCGGTTTGACTAGTCATACTTAAGTTTACTGGTTTTGTATTGTTGTTATCCATTTTCTTCTAAATATGTGCTGTGTTAGCTTATTTTTCGAACCAATACCTCTGATATTCTGCATGCTTGAGTTTTTTATGCTCCACCCTATATCAAATTTTGGATCTTATTGCCAATGTTTGTTGACATACTAATGCTCTTGTAATTGTTTATAATTTTTAGGGTTTATATTGTTCTCTGAGACAACTGCTGGAGGTGGGATATTTTCATGCTGATCCTCATCCTGGAAATCTCATGGCTACGGTGGATGGATCCCTTGCTTATTTTGACTTCGGAATGATGGGAGATATTCCTCGCCACTATCGTGTTGGACTCATTAGAATGGTGAGCTATTTCAGCTATCCTTTCCTCTGAAAGATAGGATACTATTCTGTGTTTGACATGCTTTTGATTACTTTCAGCTGGTGCACTTTGTCAATCGGGACTCTCTGGGCTTGGCAAATGACTATCTGTCTTTGGGATTTATACCTGAGGGGGTTAATATACAATCTGTGGCTGATGCTTTACAAGCATCCTTTGGTGATGGCACCAGACTATCCCAAGATTTCCAGGTTCTTATATTCTTAAAATGTTTGAATAAACTGTTAAAAGTGTAATGTACTAGTCCGTTGCAGATCATATTATAATTTTAGAAAAAAAAAATGCAGTAGTATAAGTTGTCTATAGCGAAAGTTCTAATTTGTTGACATTATCTTTCTTTGACTCCAGGGTATAATGAATCAGTTGTACGATGTTATGTATGAATTCCATTTCTCCCTTCCTCCGGATTATGCCTTGGTGATAAGAGCCCTGGGATCACTTGAAGGAACTGCAAAAGTTCTGGATCCTGATTTCAAAGTGGTCGAGAGTGCATATCCTTTTGTAATTGGTAGGCTATTGGTGGACCCAAGTCCCGATATGAGGAAAATCTTGGGGCAACTTCTAATCCGGAATGATGGCTCCATAAGGTGGAATCGGCTAGAAAGACTGGTGGGTATTTTTCTCTTCCATATTTTTCCTAATTTTTGTCTTGTGTAGCCTGTTTCAATTTTAGAATAGATTTATCTTTTTATGTTGGAATAGCATATAAAGTTTTTCTCGCATTTTTACCGTCCATTTGTTGTTTCAGGTATCAGCAATATCTGAACAAGCTTCAGGAACTGATGGGACTTCATCAAAACCTCAAGAAACTCCTTCAAGTGTACTGGGATGGAAGTCATTCAACATGCGTGCTGTTGTGGCTGCAACGGAGGATCTTTTCCAATTTATTTTGTCCAAGAAAGGTTCTAGGGTACGGGTTCACCTTGTCAGGGACATACTTAAGGCAGCTGATACTCTTCTTGAACACGAAATACTTTCTTGCTGTTCCGCTGAAGAATTTAAAGCAGCAAAGCCAGAATCCGAGGTTTGTCTTTACATGAAATGTTTTAATGAATTTATAAGGACGATAGCAGTTTTACAGTATATTCTATTAATTCTAGGCATCTAGGTTTGAGGTGCTTAATCTTCTAGAAGATGAATATAAATTCAGGATGATGATGAAATAATCCCTATTTCTTCTATATCAACTTAATACTTCACCTGGTTATGGAAACCTACAGTAATCTTATATCCATGGAACAATCGGGATAGGGACGACGGGATAAAATATATTGATGAAATTGAACTTTTTATGCATCATGATATGACACCTTCAGTAGGATGACTGTGGCATGACTGTGATGTGCCTCTCCTGAGCTTCCAGCTGACGGGCTCATGAAGATACCAAATCCTGTGCCATACTGAAAGAGTTCAGGGTCCGGAGACACTTTATATGTTGTCCCCCCTTCTCTCACCCATGGATCCGTCTTAAGATACATATCACATGTGTTTTACCAGAATAACCAATCTTGATCTGTGCCTCAGTTGCATGTATCCGATGGATATCTCTTCCCTAGGTCATCTCATTGCTGATTATTGCAGGATCAGGCGATGCTCCTGAGAGTAGTTAACGGGCTTCAATCGTTTAGACAGGCAGTGATGTTAGCTCCGGATATATGGACAGCCATGGCTATACGACTAGCATTAAAACCAGAGTTCCAAAGGTTTGCATTTGACGTAGTATCAGCATTGTTGGCACACTCTTCACACAAAGTCCCTTCTACTATTTGGATCTGTATGTCTAAGATAATTCATAAGTTATACGATAATAGGCCTCTAAATTTATAGTTTCAGCTCACTCTCTCTTCTCTCTAGAATTCTCTATTTCAATATAGTGTTTCACCTCTTATTTCATTTATAAGTCATGTTAAGTGTATTAAATATTTCCTTACAAAGGTTGAGGATGTCATAAATTTGGCATAAATCCGTGTAATGGAATAGAAAATGAAGCATAAAATGAAATAGGAAATCCAAAGGGCTCTCTCTCTCTCTCTCTCTCTCTCTCTCACACACACACACACAGAGAGAGATTTGTTACATAATGGTGGTGTGTAGGGTTTTAATGCACAAATCTAAACAGTAGTAGTTGCTGCTGGAGAAAAAGGAATACTTACCTTGAAACCCTCCTCGAGGGTTGGTTTAACTACAATTATACTTATGGTTTGAAAAATTATATGGATAATTATCTTGACACTTTATGAGGTTTAATTTAATTATAGAAATACTTCTTGTAATGTGGGAAATTACAATGATATTTTAGGTTTGGTCTAATAATAAAAAGGACTCCTTGTGATCTAGAAAATTACAATCACTCTTGTTGTAAATTACAGTTAGATTCTTTAGAAATCTTACAGTTGAGATGGTACAAGTAGATTTTGTGTTTTTACCAATAGTAGAGATCGATCTTATGATTTTTTAAACCACATAAATTCAATTCATGTATAATGATGTCAAATCCAAACTTGTAATAACAGTTCTCTTTAGACCAAATTTAACGAGGCAATTATTAATTTATTAAGTAATTACTAATTAGGATTAGTTAAAATTGGTCATGCACTCGATCATCCTCTTCAAATTTGGGCAGTTAAAATTAACGAAAAATTTAACGGAGTACCATATGTGATATAAGGAATTTTTGAAATCTCAACGGGATAATTTTAATGTTTTGAAACTATTGAGGTATTAGATCGAAATTCGGAAAATATAAGAAAAGTGGTAGTTTCCACATTGCTATTGAAATTGTTTAGATCAAGAGTTGATATTCTTTTAATGGACATACTTATTCCTCGAAAAAAAATTATTATTAAAAAAAAAGAAGACAAGAATGATACGGACATACTTTATAGTGTCCATTTCGTATTTCAATGTCCAAATGTTAATTTGTTTAGTTTGTTAACTAAATGAAAGAGTAAAACAAATTAATATTAAAATCAGTTTATTACACAACAGAATTTATATTTTATGTGTTGTAATAATGCTTTATTCGATCTTATTCCTTGTACCATCTGCAGTATGAAATTATTTTATAGAAATTCATAATTGATCAACCATGTATTATTCTCCATTATATAAGATTGAATGCGCGTTTCTGATGGCACATAGCACAACACACCGGAAAAAAGGATTTTTAACATTTAAAATTTGACATAATTATCAAAATACTTCTTGCAGATCGAGTAGTTACCATTACCCTTTGTCGTTAGTTTAGTAAGTGAAAAACTTAACAAACGAAACTTATGTAACATTACAATTACCCATTCTGAAAATCTAACATACCGGCTGACCCATGACTAACAAATCCCTTGATCATGGGTCTATATTCTGTTTGTATTGTCCCACTTGATTCATTGAGATTTTCTTAACTGAACTAATGATAGTGTGAAAAATGATCTTATTCGAGTCTCATAAATATTTTCTTAGTTATACCAAACTTAAAGGCGTATTTGGTAGTTATCACTTATCAAAGGGTGACAAACCCCCATCGAAGAAAAATATTAAGAAAAAAAAAATTATTTGATCGTAAAAACGGCACGAAGAAGAGAAAATCTGCGAAAAATTGTGGCGTAGACCAAACGTGGTATGACACTGCCATTCTAAGGATTTCAGAAGCGAAAATCAGACAAACACATTTTTCAGGGAAAAATTCTCATAAATCCGTTTCTCAAGCCTTTATCCTTTTGACTGGGGTATTTTATTACAACAGTCTACAATTTAGAGAAGAAACAATTCGGCCTCTCTAATCTGTGTTTGGTGCGAACTGGATCATTTTCAGTATGTTATTTGTTGCGATTCTCTGGCTTTCTTTCTTTTTCCAGCAATTTTTATGCTTAATTTTTTTTCTTTTATTTTTTTCCCCTAATTATGATATCGAATGGAGTATGAGAATTTGTTTAAGATGGGTACATGAAGGTTGTTTTATTTCTTGTGTGTCTGAGTTCCTTGGTTATTTCTTGCTTCAATTTGGTTGACACTGCAACAGGGTTGCCGGGGTTTATTATTTTATTATTTTGGAGGCAGTGTGTGTTTATATCTGGAATTTGCTGCTGCTTAGCTTATGCAGGCTGCATATTTTTTAGGATGAGACGAATATTTCTATATTAATTTACCGAACTTCAATTTCCAACAGATTTATTTATGTAATAGCTGATCGGACCGAGGTCATTCTATTTATCTGGATATAGATTACAATCCATACACAACAAGAATTTCCCCTTTTGACAATGAGCAAGTGCCTAGGTTTTGATTTTCAGTGAAGATGTTTTATCCAAAATGATTACAATGGAGGAGAAAAATATCACGCGTGGCTGTTGAGGCAGTTATAGGATGTTATAATTCTGAAACCATGTCTAAAACTCACGAAAGAAGGCATGTAACTAGAGAAGAAATATAGGCAATCATCAATTACCACAACGTCACAAAATTTTCACGCTGTTTATGTTAAAGGATATGATATCAGGGGTCAATACATGTCTATGTACAAATGAAATTCGCTCGCTTCATTCTTTAGCAAACTATCATAGTTTCTTATTCATTCATTGTGACTATGCTTGTACGTAGGTTTTTTGCGCCGCATTTAGTTGTTTCATAATTGATGCACTATGATATTGCGCTTCTTTATGAAAAAAATTCAAAGAACATATCGCAAAATTTCTCACGTGTAGAAAAAAGAAGCAAATTTATGTCTGTGGGAGTTTGAAATGTTAGATTATGTCTGCTCTCGGACCGTAAAAGCCC
>JACFYI010002305.1:1424649-1445132 GCA_014898755.1 Handroanthus guayacan
ACTGATCACTAAAACGAAAATAGCAATTGGTCCTTTTTTACAAGTTGCCCTTATAAAAACCCATATTCAAGTTCAATAGCTTTCCATCAACCATGCTGACAAAAATTTTCCTACCCCCAGAAGGAAAGGTACCTTCCCTTTGGGCCAGGCAGGTGAGGAGGGATTCTAATCCCCGAAACCAGGCTCATGGCCACGTGCTCAATACTGTGAGCTACGGACCTCACACCCTCTCTCAATGGGAGTACCCCAAAAGGAAGGAAATCTTTCTTGTCCGACCATTTCAGGTTAAGAAGACATGAGATTATTACATAACTGAGACTTCATAGAACATTCAACTGAGACACCAATGCCATATAGAAACATTTTTTGCCATTCAAGGGCGAGAAGGAGGGATTGACTCTCAGTCTTTTGATCTCAAAAGAATTTAGAACAAAAGAAATATAAGAATGCAGTAAGTGCAGGAAAGTGAAACAAGAGGAAGGAATGGAAATATACAGCAGAAACATTTCTCAAGGCTCTCATAATGTACTGAACTTACAATTTACTTTGGCATGGCACTCAGCTTTGAGGAATCAGAATATTTAGAAAGCGCAATAAGAAGAAAAAAAGGTAAGGAAAAAACGGCAAAAAGCAATACATAAGAGAATCATTCAAAGTTCAAACTGGTCTTGGCGCAATTTGCTGGTTTCCCATGAGTACACGATATTTCCTAAGCACAAGAAGCTGCCTAGAAGCTACCACCCCTCAGAGCAAGGACAAGGTGAAGAACAGAGCCACCCTCGATGTTGTAGTCTCTCGCAGTTTTGTCATCTCCGAGCTGCTTGCCAGCATAAATGAGCCTGCAATGAAGATATGTCAGTGTCAACACAGACTCTTGAAAACTTCACGCTTGGAATATTGACTAAGTTTACTGATATTAGACTTAAAAGTTACAAACACTACTAAGCTTACACTTGTCACGGGTCTCTCTTTTCTTTTGGTTTTCTTAACAATGTGCTACAAGATGGAGGTAGAGGTCAGGAGAGATTAAGAAAGAAGGAAAGCAAAGCAATTTTCTTTTCTTTTCTTTTTTTTTTTTTAATTTTTTGGTCAAAACTGAAAACTTTCTGATCTGCCCCCGCCAAAAAAAATAAATAAATAAAAAATAAAAATTCTAGTGAGAGCAAATGTAAATTCTACATATAATTATATGTACAGGACCTCCCATTTTTACTTGAATCTGTTTAGTTCACTTGTGTAAAAATCAAATTGACACACAGGTCGTCAGGTCCAACACAATAAGAAGCCATAGGACTAGGCGCATCAACTACAAAGATCAATAAAGAATTTTGGCAACTGTCAGCTTACCATCAAAATAGAGCCAATAGAACTTAAAAATAATGGGTCACATGAAATAATTTAAAAACATATCACAAACCTTTGCTGCACGGGAGGAATTCCTTCTTTCTCCTCAACCCGTTCCTTAATCCGATCGATAGTATCAGTTGGCTCAATATCAATTTCAATTTCTTTTCCTGTAAGTGTTTTCACCTTGATCATTGTTCCTCCCCTAAGCCTCAAAACCAGGTGAAGTGTTGATTCTTTTTGAATATTGTAATCTGCCAAAGTTCTGCCATCTTCCAACTGTTTACCAGCAAATATAAGCCTCTGCTGGTCAGGAGGTATACCTTCTTTGTCCTGGGCGCAGAAATTGCCATATTAGTTTAAAAGCAGGATAATAGGACGATGGGGAACGATCATGAGATGCACATGCAAATATACAGCAATTAATTTATGCCACATGACCCTAAAAAATCTGGCAGCCAACATGATAGTAAGCCGAATAACTTTTTGCTAATTTGAGGTGCACAGTTTTTGGCAGAAGCAAGAGGGTAAAGCATGCAACAAGTCCCAAATGCATCGACCATTCATCTGCAGATGCACTCTGCAAACCATTATCCAACGAAAGCAATCCCAAATCTACCAAAACTAAATCTTATCCTACTTAACCACATTTGTGCCACAACATCTCAACTTTAATTAATTATTAACATATAAGAAGCCTAAAAAATTCGAATCATCTCCATTCAATCAATTGGAATAGTAAGGCAAGTTAAACTCCCGAAAAATCAGATATTGCTACCATGATCTTGATAATGCAGGCTCTATTTTCATATGGAGAAAAAATGGGAGATTAATCATTCTACGAGTATATACATCAGTTAATAAGAGGAAGGAGCTGGATGCTCAGAATCCTACTGAACGGCAGCTCTTAACTTGGAGAGCTCGCATAGTTAGTTGCTCAAGCAGGGTTAGCAGTTCGATCAATTAGCTCTAGTGAAATGCTTTGTATACTCTGTCTTCACGGATATAAAGGAAACAAATCTTAAATTTTTCTGCCCAATCTCTCCCTGAATTATCTGTAGCGTTCTTAGCTCAATGCTTTAGAGAGCTATTGCAGGTGCGAGACTGATTCTATTTCGATCCCAACCATTCTCTCCTTAACACGAAGTTCTTGGTTCTTACGATACCACGGTGACAACTAATTAACAAAAAATCCAGTTTCCTTCATGCATACAAACAAACATCTTCAAGAACATACCAACCTAAAGAAACTAATCACGATAAACAAAACAACAAATCACAGAAAATCCAATAAAACCCTAATTCCAACAACGTCACATATCACCACGCACAATCCAGAACATGTCAAACATTAAAAACCCAAGTTTAGAAAAACGATAATCTAATGAAAAGATTACAGCAAAAGAAAAGAAAAACAAAAGTAGGGGTAAAACGGACCTGAATCTTGGCCTTCACATTGTCGATGGTGTCACTGCTCTCAACCTCGAGCGTGATTGTCTTTCCGGTCAGGGTTTTCACGAAGATCTGCATCTTTTTTCCGCTTGATTTCTACGTCGTGTGCTCAAAATTCGGCCGGAAAGTATTTCCAGAAGTGGAGAATACGATTATATTCACAAAGGAAATGATGGGTGTGTCGGTATTTATGGATGAATATTATGTATTATATATCATGAGGGCCATCCACCATTATTGTTCTTTCTATTGGGCTCTTTAATTATGGGCCCTACACTGATTCTCCAATTCTGGCCCACTATTTAGGGCCTCAAAGTAATTTTATTATTGTCCAGTATTCAGGGCCTCAAAGTAATTTTCTTTTTCTTTTTCATTTTATTAAAAAAAAAGAGTAAATATTTTCCCAAAAGGAAAAAAAAAAATTACCTAATATGAATCGCTGATAATAACAATGTAAATATATGCATATAAGATGACTGTGTTTCTCATTTCTTAATTCACATCTTTTTGCAATTTAATATACAGATCAGACGGGTTGTATTTATCTAAAAACTTTCTCAGATGAATGAATCTTTCACACTTTGTGAATGGTATGAGCTAATGCTTCACACATTGTACATTGCACAAACAAGTCTTGGATACCTATTAGAACTTCTACACGTTCCAATACTTTAAACTACTGGAGATAAAATTTTGGTGATAATCTAAATAGGATACTACTCCAAAGGCGGGGTTGCATAAAGAATCTATCGTAATTCATTGAATTCGTTCTTAGGAAAAGGAATCTTGTTAGGATTATGGATTGAGGTATCGTAAGAGTCCTAGAACAGACATATATATTCTAGTCGCAACTTGTAGTATTGTACGTTAGAATTTAAGATGGATCTCAATTGGATAGCAAGCTATATATCCGATCCAATTGCTTACTCATCTAAAGTTCTATATAGAAGTAAATATATATACGCATTTTTTTAATACAATAATTCTAGAAACAAAAGAGAACGGAGAATTACTCCAAAAATAAATAAATAAATTATAGTCCCAATAAAAAAAAAGTTATAATCATAAAAAGATTCAAAAAATAACAAATGTTAGAAACAAGAAATGTCTGAATAATCTCAAAATCATCTATTTTTGAAAATTTATAATGATATGTTACTTTAATGTGTGCAAAATTAGCCACTTCAAGTACATGAAGTGTAACAACAAATAGGATTGCATGAGGTTTAGTACGTCCACTCTTTATACAATGTAAAACTTATAATTTATTACCCTCCTAAATATTTTTTTTTCTTTATGACTTTATCAAAATACAAGAACTATGGACTATGCTTGAAGATAGCTTAGAATATATAATTCTTTAAAATGTTCATGCGGTATTTATATATTTATTTACTTTTTGTGAATGAACCTAGGAATAATGCATTTGCATATTTTTATGTCAATGGAGGAGAGTAGATCAAGAGGAATGGGAATATTTCAAAGGTCAACATTGTAAAAGACAGATATTTATTTTAGTATGTAACTTCATAGCAATTTGAAGCATCTTGTTGTTCGGAGTGACAAATGTATAGCATTAATATTTTTTATAGAGAGAAAAATAAAGGAATTCGATCTTGCAATATTTACTTTTAGGAGTCGAAGTATTTTATTTATTTATTCAATCTATTTAGTATTATTTTTTAATTTTTCCACGGAATGTGTAATAGGGGATGATGGTCTGTTACCAAACTATATATTGTGGTTGTGGATTATAACTTAAATTTTCAATAACTATAAATACGTGTACCAAATGATTTGGTTGCTTAAAGTTAAGAAATCTTACCCTGTGAATAGATAAATCGTGAGTTTAAGTCCAATATGAGGCCATCGAGGAATCGACCTCAGTGTTTGATTCGGAAGATTGATAGTAAATGCTAGCTGGCCCTCTTGAAGATTAGTGCTGAACAAACGATATTACTAGTCTCATCTAGAGGTGTCAAAGTGGGCCGGGCCGCTTGGCCCAGACCGCCAAAAAGATCTGCCCGGCCCGAAACCGATTACTGTTCATATGCGGGTCGGGCCGAACTGGCCTGTCTATAGGTTCCATTCGGGCCTAATATTTTGGGCCCGGGACCGGCCCAGCCCGCCAGCCCGGATAGCCTGGGATCAGCCAGGACCGAAACCGAGACCGGCCCGGATGAACCGTTTAACATCTCTAGTATCATCTATTGTTTGATATGCCAAATTAGTTGCATTATAATCTAGCGTACTAATCTCAATATAATGTTTGAGATTAATGTGAAATTTATTTGAATGCCCTTGTAATTGCAATTTTCAAATTAAAAAAGAGGGACTAAGAGGTAATTACACAAGGCAAAATCCCTCAATCTACCCCTTTGGCAAAAATTCATATCCACCTTAAAAAGCATGAACAGCAACGGGCTCGATATTAGTGGAATCGACTGATCACCATAGTCTTATTCATTAAACATGAGATAAATGAGATTCAAAACTCAATATTTCCTAACTTCGTGGATCAAACTAATAAAAATACAATTACATGTGTGACAATCTTAAGCCATAGACCATAGTTAGAGCCTTTAGGTTGCAAAAAGAAAATATTTCATTATCAATTAATTAACTTTGTGAGGGACTTGGGTAATCTTCAATAACTGGACTGGGCCTCGAATGATCTTTGACTCAAGCTGTACTGCTGCACAGGCCCAAGATCTTCTTATTGGGCTAGAAATTTTTGAATTAATGTCCACGGCCCAATTTGTTTCATAATATGCTCATTAACCCGCCACCCTTGAAATTGTGAACGTTTTGCATTTTCACATTATGTGACAAATTGAATAATACAATGTTCCCGTAATTATTTCATGTCAATTTGTTTCACACAAATAAACCCTTTTGGTATACTGAAAGTTAGATCTTATTGCATTTCATAAGAGGTATACAAGAATTAAAGATGTTATTTTTGAATCAGTTAAGATTTTATCGCTTCCACTCTGTCATATTCTGCTGGTTTGTCACACTTCATTACATCTTTCGTATTGGGATCAAGTTATCTTAAATTGAACGTCCGAAGGGAACTAATCTATGTATGTTCTTGATTAACTAAGTGCATGTATTTTTCCCTAAAAAAAGCATATTATTTTAGATTATAAGAGGCATTAGTTGAATTTTAATAATTTTTTGTTATGCTTGATCGAAAAATTTAGTGTACAATATTCCAACCCAAGGAAAAATAATATACCAGAACCAAAGGGGTAGAAAAATTAAATATTTCACACCGGATATTACATGGTCTCGAATTTATATTTTTTCAAAATATCGGCTGCCAACTTCTAAATAAATATCAAATATATTTAAAAGAATAAACTTTAAACTATCTAACAATTGTCTTTAAGCATGCAAAGTCGCATTTCGCATCAACTCAATTTTTTCAGAAAGAACTCTAATTCTTCATAATAATTTCCTTTTTTTTTCTCCCTTTCTCCAATGCCTATTATATTTATGATTAACATAAAACTTAATACGTCAAAATGAATATTAAATATATTTTTATGTTACGTTTAAAATGATATTTAAATTAGATTGAGCTGCTTATTGAATCTGAATAAGCCAAACAGAACTCTGACTTTTTTTTTTTTTCCTTTTTCCCTATAATAAATAAACAGAACTCAGAATTCACAAACTAAATATTTTAAGAAACAAATAATATCGAATTTATATGGATTAAATAAACAACAAAAAGTAAGTGGGGGCGTAGTCAACCTCGTGCATGCATCAACCTTGCCTTTTTAATTAATATAATAAACATCATTATTATACTAATCATGCACATAATCTTGTGCTAATCAGATTTTAGAATTCGATACATTCCCCTTTGCCCTTTTGAAAATCAATATAATAATTGATCCGTGACACGTTAACTTTCTTACAATAAATTAATGTATAAATTAATCATAATTAAGTTGCAGTCCCTATCAGATTTCCAAGTGGAAAGCTAATTAAACCATATGATTATTCTGCTAAAAAAGTGAAAATTATTAATTATTTTATAGTTGGGCCACCTCATTTTTGGAAGGTCCTAGAGAATTGGACTTTAATTTTTGATGTTGTGGGCTACTTTTATGTGTTTGTTTGTTATTCAAGAGATATTGGAAATCTTGATAGCCAATTATCTTTCAGATTTTGATGCACTATGGCCGACACAGTTATCCCCACAAGTGGTCTTATTTTTCTAGTCGTAATATTACAAATTATAAACTTCTCATATATCTAAATAATGTCACTAACTTAAGAGCATAGTTAGCAAAATACGGAACGAAAAAATTACGGTACTTATTACAAAGGAGTATAATATATATTTTTCATAAAAAATACATTGAATTATATGGCAAAAATTATGAATTCGTTTAAATTATGGCACATAAAAAATACGGGTGTATTACGAATAATGAAAAAAAATACGGAATAAAAAATACGGCAAATATAATGAAATAATAACATTTGTTATGCTTCGTTTTATTAATAAATTTCTCTTAAATAAAGTATATTTTTCTTTAGAATTGTAAATGAAATAAATTAATTATATTTTTGTAATCTTACATGAATAGCAATATGAGAATTAAAATATGAAATCATGAACAACTAACTAGTTAATATAGTTACTTTAGAAAAACTCATTAATATAAATTTTAAATGAAATACATTAATTAATGCATATTTTTTTTAAAGTTTTTGAGTGATTGATTGTTGAATTTTGGCATATCCAAGTTTGTGGTTAGATTATGAAATTGAAAATAATTTTAGAAATTGAAATAATTAAGTAATAGTTGGGTAGTTGGTGTACTTTGGAAATTGCAAAACAGAAGTAAAATAATATTAAAAAAAGTAAATGTTACGGGTACGTACGGAAACGTACGGATTTATACGTTAAATATACATTCATAACATAAAAATATGCGTATTTTTCCGTATCATTGAGTTGAAGATGGGAACGGATGGATTTATACGTTAAATATATGTTCATAACATAAAATACGCATTTTTACTAACTATGCTTAAGAGTTAGGGGATAATTAGATAAAATTAAGTTCCTATATTTGCGAACAGATCGGTTATGCATTTTAAATAGATGAATTAAAAGGATATCTTATAATTTTATCTTAAGAATGAATATTAAAGTAGTTGTCAATGCATGATTTAGGATATTACTGATGTATTTTGAGTCTGTATCCGATTTTGAGATATTTGGCCATTAGTATATGCATTGAGTGAAATATATAACATTGATGTATAATTTAAGAAAAGTAACTTAATTATTGCTAATTCTTAGTGGCTGACATACTTTATATTTTGTCAAATCTTAGTTAGTTACATACATTGTATCATATTCAATTCACTGTTTCTACAGTTTAACATTAAATCATTTGACAAATGCAATATTCAATAAATGCGTTTATATTTTAGTCCTTTTGAATTTCAATGAAAATACTATTCTACCAATGTAATCAATTTTTTTTTTTAAAATTAAAAAATGATTATTACCTTAGTCAATAAATCAATTATTCTTAATTTATGGCAGACAAAATTATTATGGTTTAAGATATTACGAGCAATGAGAAAACATTCAAGTGAATGTATCTCAACTATCTACAATAAAGGCATTTGACCCACAATATTTCATTACATGGAAACTATTTTATGACAATCAAAGAAATTCTTGCACAGTTTTAGCCATTAGGATCACCTCAATCAACTGTGTATACTCTAAAACCATGCAAGAAAAACTACGACCAAGGAACAATGTTCATGCACCATTATTCCCTTTAATATGTTGATTCTTGGTTCTTTTAATGGCTATAGTATGCACTAAAATGCCAATTTTATTGGTGAACATTAAAATCAGATTTTGTTCCATCATTTTAGAAGCATCACATAAATTCAATTTGTCTGATACATGACTCTTTACAAGAAAACCAAAGGTTCAAATCCATTTATAGTGATAGTATGTAAATTAATCATCTCTGTTATTAGGTAGTTCAATACAATCTACATTCTGATGGAGCTATTTATGGCTCAAACATCAAATTTCAGAAGGGCAAACAATTCAAGCAATCTCACTCAATACTCGATGGAGTAGTAATCACAATCTCAATCTTATGTAGTAATTATATACGATTTAGACTTGACATTCCATAACGATAGGAAACTCCTATAGTCCCACACGATAGAATTGTAATAACAATCTTACCCTTTGTGCAGTAGCTAATATAAGTGAAACATGACATTCCATGATGTTGAAGAATAGCATAATCTTACTTGATAGAGCTATATTAACACGTTCGACTTTTATGCAGTAAGTATATATTAACTCAAATATGACATTCCGTAACGGTGGAATACTCCCTCGAGGGGACTTGACCTCTTATTTCAGCCCTTATGGCAATTGCACACGGAACTCTTCATAATCTAAAAATTCATCTTATTACACCAACAAAAGAAACATCCCCACATCAAGATCCATGACCAGCGATAGATTGCATTGATCATAGCTTGGATTGATAAAAAACACCATAGTTTTAAATCCCTACAACATATATACATACAGGATACACTAATCATCACTTTATAACTGACCCTCTTCAGTTTACAAGAACGATGCTCACAAGTCATATAATTCCCAAAATTCTCTTAAAAAGTTGGGACAACACCATAAGACGACGCATCAGTAGTAAGAAGAGAATCGACTTCAATTTCTGCACGCTTCGCAAACCTTCCTTTGATTCGCGGTCTAGTCTCAGCATACGCCTTTCTTGAGGCGTATCTGATAGTTTTTTCGAACTTTCTATTCTTTCTCTTCTCTCTGTACCTCAACACTCTTGCTTCTCTATCGACACCGGTGATTGGGGCAGGGATTGCATCGTTTTTGGTGAAGGTGTTCGATACATCGGCCATGGAGTTGTGATCTGGTACCACACCCACTTCCATGGATGAAGAAGATACCTGTCATAAAGTTTTAGGAAATTAAGGTGTTAGTAAGAACATATATTCTATTAGTAGACAAGACATAGTTGATTGATTTTGAAGTTCCTATTGTTTTCATTTTAGTAGTAACAAAGAAATTTCTATATGTGCTACTACAAAGTCGAGTCATCGGTTTGACATTTTGGATCATTTATTTTAATTCATATTTCGTCTCTAATTATATTACATAAATATTTATTAAGTACATCATATTTATAATTCGAAAAATCACATTAGTTACGAATTATAATCTAATGATACCAGTATTTACTTCACAATTCACACAATAGCTAGAGCCACTGGCATGAGTATACATACAAGAGGATGTATATGAGTCCTCAATTATTTTATGATGATATTTACGTTTTATTTTATATAAATCATAGAGCGAGCTTGAATGCATATACAAATGACCCATGAAAATTTTAGATGATAATATTAATTATTAAAATTTCCTTTTTCATGAATGATAATATTAATCCTCAAGTTCCGGTTGAATCTATATTTCAATAAATATTTTATTTTTTTATTTTTATAAATTTATTTCGGGCGTAGTAAATATTTATAAATTTATATTCATGCAATTCACAAAAGAATAAGAAACTATTATTATTATTATTGAAGGGTCCAATATGCCCCCTACCCTTTTTTTTTTTGTCTTCACAAGGAACATTAAAGGGCATTTAATTCAATTCAATTGATCCTGTACAATTGCTTTACTCAACCAACTTTTGAGTTTTGACCTTCAGCTCATGAAATATCACATCTTTCCTACTCTTCTAGCAAATTCTTGAAAATCAATTATTATCAAATAAATAAATAAAAATATAGTAAAGAAAATAATAATTTATGAGAAAAGTAGGAAGGATCAAGAACATACGCTTTGGCTAATCGATTGTGAGGTAAAGTTGTACATGAAAGGCTTGGATCCCGGATACTCCACATCATATGTCGGATACCCATCAACAACCGGTCCAGGATACTGACCCGACCCGTATTCGTTCTTATTCTGAACCGGCACAACTCCATCAGAAGAATAGTGTTTCTGCTCATTACCGTTATTACCATGACACGCTTTCTGCTCCCCGGATATCAAATCAAGATCCAGATACGGATCCATGTCGCCAAACAGATACTCCGCAGACTTGCATTCGGGTGACCTGGACTCCTCATCCAATTTATTATTCGGGTTGGGAAGTAGCCACGAAGCGGCTTCCGCCTCCTCCTCGGAGAATTCTTCGGCCGCTGCGGCAGCGGAGGAGGATTTTGTGGCGGAAGCGGCGTCGTAGAAAGGGACCAAAGGGAGACGCTCGTGGCGACGGGCGAGCGGATTAGCCGAGTGTATGTCGCGGTCGCACGTAGGGCAGAGCGCCGCCGCGTCGGCTTTGCAGGTGAAGGCGGCGGGCGCCTGCTCACAGACCTCACAAACCCAGACGCGGGGGTGGCGAGAGGCGAGCTTGTTGGCGGCGTGGACTTTTCCATCGCAGGCTATGCAGAGGAAGGCAGAGTCCGCGCGGCAGAACACGGCGGCCGGCGCCGATTTGCAGGAGTCGCAGAGCTTCGCTCTTAAGCTCCAACCCTCGCCCCCCATTTCTTCTGCTTCTTCTTTCTTTTGTATTATATATATATATATATGTATTCTTATCTTTTTCTTCCCTCCCGGGCCTTTTCTTTTGTTCTTTTTTTCTTGGTGGAGAGAAGAAAAATGGAGATCGTTTTCTACGTTTCTTTGGTTTAGACTGTGATTAGTGCCGAGTGTGAGAGACGATGGGAATTGTATGAAGTATAGAGTCTCTCTGGGACAAGCAAGCCAAATGGGTAGAGGAGATCTAAGGGACAGCCAATGAGAGGTTGACATGTGGCTAAGCCTTAGCCAAATAAAAAGGAGGTATTATTGTTGGGAAAATGGAGAATTGTCTTTTTAGGACAATTGTGATCGAGAAACCGTATCAAAAGGAGAAAGAACAAGGGTTTCATTATGGAATGGGGATGGCCCTTGCTAGTATGGTTAGGCAATAGGTGCAAGTTGGGCTTGTCCGAATCTTGAATTATTCTAGAGCCAAATATCTAGTTGGAAAGGGATACTACAATTTGTATTTGATAAAGCAAAATTTACAGTCTACTATAATTTTAATTTTAAATTGTTAGTAGTAATTATTATAAATGAATCATTGAGTTATTCATTCTAAATTTATATATCACTATAATATAAAAATAAAAATTATATTAAAAAACATTACAAGATTGAGAGTATGGGGGAAGGGTATGGTGTGGGTGGAGAAAGATGCCTCTTGAAGATGTGGTAGAGGCATCATAGGAATTGGTAGCGTAGTAAGTTCACACTCGACAGTGATTTTGTGCTTTGACTGTGATAAGTGGCGATGGAGACACAGTGTTATGGTGACATCGTGTTGATCTTGTTGTAAACCCGAAATACATGGTCCAATTTGAGTTGGCTTCATTTTCACAAGTTCATTGGAATTTTTAATAGTTTTGGAATTTCTTGCCAATGGAATAATAACTAGGATTTTCTAATATATAGGGCTATTCATTTTATTTTTCCCAATTTCGAATTATCATTTTGCCTAACACTTAAGCTCAATTAATGATAAAATGACATTTATCCTATTATTTTTGTAATAATTAGGAAGACTCCAAACAAATAGGTGTTAAAGTCTTCTTTTCATGTGAGGACAACAATTATATGAAGTTAAAAGAGTTTATCTTGTTCTCTAAAATATTGAAAATGAGGCCTGGTTTTATTTAATCCACAAAGTTTGCACCGCTTTCCCCCTAAATAAAAATTCCTGCATTTTTGGACATGATCAAAGAACACCCCGTAAGAAACTCCTCACATGGAATTTACAAACTTATCCGTAAGGTTTCAATTTTCTTTTTCTTTTTCTTTTTCTTCTTTAGAAAGAAAGCGTGGGAAAAATGATACAAATAATACCATTTCAAGTAAGAAAGGAATAAAAAATAATAATAATAATAATAATAATAATAATAATTAATTAATTAACTTACATAATATGTGCATAACATAATCTACGGCATGATCTAAAATCCAAAATATATGCATAAATAAATACAAAACTTACATCATCATGACATGGTTTAGAGGTAAAAAATTCAGAGGTCAGGCCTAACCCCAGCATCTGGATGCCCAATGGCCCAATTCAGCACCGGGTCGGGTACACTTTGTTTGGTCACCAAAACAACGCCCTTTTCAATTTCCATAAGTTTTGCAGTCACGATCGCGTTTAGGATTTGAGGTACTCGAGGTGAGACTACAAAAAGAAGAAAAAAGTGCCAAAATTTAATGAAGCTTTTACAGATAAAGTACCAGCAAGGTAGGAGGAGAGAAAGTCGAAGTAGGCTCACCAATGAAGGGAATCCATCAGTCTTATACGTGGGATCTACCACAGAGCATTATGAACTGTACTTGCAGAGGAAAACCAGCACAAACCGAGCAAAGTTGCCGGTCACCCTCGACTCTACAAAAAAGATGTGCACTTTTAGTAGAAGATGGGTTACTGCATAAATCGAGTGATTTTTTATTTCTAATACCCGATTTACATGCTTTATATTGAGCCAATTGCAGTAAGCTAGCATATTAAAAGCTTTTCAAATGTTGTACTGGCAAAAAAGTATTAACTTACGATAAACACAGTCAAATGGTTTAGAAGGCAAATCAGTATTAGGCCTACTTGATGCTGGAGGCGAATTATTGATCGATGCAATTTTCAAGAATCCAATTCAAAACCTGACCAGAACAAATGACCAAAAGCTTGTCAACATAAGGTCTCAATTAGTGGCTTCACCCACTTCACTCTTACATTTTTTTATCTGTAAATTCTTCGGAACTCATAATGCTGTACAAGGTAAGGTGAATGTAAGCATACTGCGACCTATTGCCATGATAGTTACGCCTCCAGCTGCAGCATCAAGTACCTGTTTGTAATCACAGAAAAGTTAGTCATAAAACTGTCTATGTACTAAATAAAACGAGCCGCTTTTCACCAAGAAAAAGAAGAAGAACCACTTTTGGTTTTTCAAATTGCAAATGAAAGAAAACACTTACACTCCAAAGCACGGTTGATAGGCCAAAACATTTTAAATGCTAGCACTCTTGTGATCAGACTTGGGAAATGGAATATTTCATATCACCATAAGTAAATGCTGCCATCAATGGATGAAACCATTATTGCAGTATCCTTCCACTTCTGTCGAATTATCAGGAATCGAAGTGACAGTGAGGAACTCTTGTGAAAGCATCTCTCACAGGCATCGCTATTCTCAATCCCTTCTGCATGCTGGAATCGCCTGTCAATTGAAGTGGAGATGTTTTATCCCCTGACCGTAAATTGATCCATAATAACATAACTCAAAAATATGACCAGTTAAAACATTGTGAAAGTGCATTTCAAAAATATGTAGCATACGACATTAGTTCTTAATCAAGATAAAAATTGCTAGTCACTATTGCAAAGAGGAGAAAGACAGAAAAAAGACATATGAAGAACAAGCAGTCAAGCGAAAGAGACTGAGGAAACGAGCAATTAAAGAAGAGGAGAATGGATAATAATGAAGATAGATACCTCAAGGAGCAGATCCCAGTTGCACCACACAGCAAAAGCTCCATCGTAGAAATCTGAAAGTATATTGCTACATGATTTTCAAACATAAACTTCTCATATTCTCCTTCTTAACCATAACAGATAAAGGTCAAACACTTTATCTAGCTCTCCCGCCTTGAAGCATTTCTTCATTAGTATTAGAAATGGCACATGATCAATTGGTAAACCTGAATTGTGCACCTTGAAAAAGAGATCTTCTGCCTCTTTCACTTTGCTTCGCATGCAGTAACACTTAAGTAATTCAGTATAAGTTATTATATCTGGTTTACACCCTCTCCTCAGCATCTCATAATGTAGCTGGAGAGCAGAACTTAAGTGACCAAGATTACAAGCAGCACCAATCAACAAATTATAAGTGACTAAATCAGGGAAAATACCATTTAAGAGCATCTCTTTCTTCAGATAATGAGCCTCATCGATATTTCCATTTCTTATTTGTGTGTGAATCAGGGCATTATATGTGTAGACGTTAGGCAGAACACCAAATTCAATCATTAGATCTCTCAGGGAGAATGCCTTTTGCACATCTCCACATTTCCCAAAGGCATCGATTACGACATTCCAAATAAGAGGTTTGGGTATCAATGAGTTTTCCAACATGTGAGAAAGCAAATGATTTGCTCTAAGTGCATCCCCACTAATACATAAACCTTGGATAATCATTTTATAGCTGATGGGATCAGGAGGAACACCCATCCTTGACATAACACTAAAAACATAACAGGCCTCATTGATCCTGCCTGACTTGCAAAGCTTACTAATAAGAGTATTATATGTAAAAATGTCAGGAAGATAACCGCTTTTGAACATTCCACACAGAGATTTATACACAAGGTTTATGTCCCCAGTCAGACAGTGTCCGTGGATAAAAACATTATATGCAACAACATCCAGCTCCATACCCCTCTCAAATACATCATTCCAACAGGTGAGAGCTTCAACAACATTTCCAGTCTTGAAATAACCATCCATAAGTATAGTTTTGGTGATTAAATTTGAAGTTTCCCCATCATTATTGTCATCCAATATTTTCTCAAGCAGCTTTCTTGCACCCTCCAATAAGCCCTTCTGACAAAGGGCATGTACAAGAATATTGCATGAGACTATGTTTGGCCTTATTCCAAGGGCAGCCATTGTAGAAAAAAGATCTAGAGCTTTGTCCACTTTATTGACAAGGCAATAACCATTCATTAAGGTGTTGTAGGTAGCACAAGTAGGAGGAGGACCTTGGATTAACATCTCCTGAACAAGCCACTCTGCCCTCCCCAGATCACCGCTTTTGCAAAGTGCATTTAAAAGGTAATTGTGAGTGAGGATATCAGGAATTCTAAGTTGCTGAACCATTGTCCTCCAAAGCCATAAAGCTGTTCCCAACTTACCTTCCAAACATAGAGCCCTTATCATGGTTACATCACTCTTGTACTTTATTTCCAAGATGGACTCACTTCTTCGTGTATGTTCCCACCCTATGCTTTCCCTGAAATAGTCCGGTTTAAAATATTATCAGAGCCATGATATTCGAAAAGACTCCAACAGCCTTCAAGTTTTGAACCATCCTCTCACCCAATTTCTAAATGCCAATGTATTCAGACCATTATGATTTTAGCAATCTTACTTTGATGAGTGCAACTTCCAAACTAGACAATGGTAATTCTAGCGTAAACAATATTTCTTGAACTAAAATTGAGAAAAAATGATAGAACAATACATTGAACTGCAATGCATTTAAAACAAAGATTTAAAAATTCATCGACACAACAGCTCAAAATGAATCGCCAACCGATTAAATCAACAAAACCAACCTCATGGTTTTTAAGCGATCCAAACTACTCTTTAACATTGCATCCAATGCATTGAAAACAGCGCCCCGAGGCTCTCCTTCACCATTCAAAATTTCCTTCTTCTCATTTCGATCGCTACTTATACACCTAATTAGGCATAAGACACGAAATCAAAATTGACAATTCGCGCATTTACAATGTAAATGAGAAAATAATAAACCAACAAAGTGCTCTTACCGCGATTCAATTAGGTCTAAGCTGGATTTGGAGCAGAAAAGCTGGTTAAACCGAAAAACAATCTGCTCCTTCAAGGATTCAAGGGTTTGGAAGCTTCCGTTCAATATCCGGAGAAGAAAATAGGATTCTTGAGCAGGTATTAAAACCTGAGATTAAATATAAAAAGAAATGTTAGAGATAAAAATTTGTAAGAGCCTAGGAAATAATGAAACTTACGAATTGCATTAGAGCCGGTGGAGCGACGCCTCTACGATGGTGATAGCAGTGGCAACGGCAACGGCGACGTCGGCTCTAAGCTGCAAACCCAAAGGCGCATAAGCTTTCAGTTTTTCGAGCTGGATTATTGAAAATACAAACTGGCTCGGGAGCGAGACTCCTTTGGATCAAACCAGCCCAAATTTGTTGGGCCCATATCTTGCGTTGCGTGGTGTCTCACTGGATGCGCGTCGTTTGAGTGATGATGCTAATGAGACCACACTATGTGGGTTTGGAAAAATTTAGGCCCGTTTTGTTTCCTCCTCTCCTTCTTTTCATTTGTTCTTCTCTTGTTTTTCTTTTTATTATTTTTTTATTTGCCTCAAGGAAGAATCCTGGAATTCTGTCCGTTTTCTGGGTTTGGAAAAGTTAGGATTTTCAAGAACGAGAATCTTATGCTATGCTGGGAATCTTTTATGATAATCATTTGCACTTGGTCAAAGGAGGACAATTACTCATTCTCAAAACCAGCGTTCTTAAAATCAAAGAGTTAGGCGGAAAGAGAAGGAAAACTCTCCATTCTTGGTTTCTCTTGTAGCTGGAACCTTCGAAACCATAAGAATTCTTAGTTAGAATGAGATCCCAACTCAACACTTTTTGAGTGAGACTTTGAAAAGAGTTACTCTTAGAAATTGGGGGTGCATAACTGAGACTATGTTATTGAAACAATCAATTTATAAAATCGACCTTGAAATAATATTGTCAATATTTGGATCTTAGATTTGAACAAGAAAAGACATATAAAAAATATTTTAATTTGATTTGAGATTACCAAACAAGTCATTCACTAACAATTAGTCATAAGGGATGCATATGCAATGGAATCGACATTTATCCATTGCAAGATGAAATCAAACTCAAAATTACATATATAGATCACAATTGCTAAGCTCCAAAAGAAAATTCCCCGATACTTTAATTATGAAGGGTCAGGTTATTTGAACGTTTTTAAAAAATTAAAAAACATAAAAACATACAATACTGCCATAAAATTTGAAATATTTAGAGTTCCCTATATACACAGACCTATTATGCAAGACTTTTCGTGACTATATTATGTCGAACCCAATTAATATAAAACATCATAAATAACATTCCACCATTTACTATCCCGTTGGCTAGTCCTACCCATACCATTATTCTTTTCATATGGAATAATTTCTACAATAATATCCTTTATTTAATATTATAAATAGAATCCAAAAGTTAAGAATAACATTCACCTGTAAGTTGTGATTCATGTGATCACATTAATTAATCCCCCAAACAATATTGATTGTTGAAATTGCAGTTTGAAAATTTGATGACAATGACAGTCAGGAGGAGCAGCAAAAAGCGTACATCTAAGAGCGCATACGGCGTCGGATTGCCGCGGTGCACGGGCAGTCCGCCACTTATAGGTGGAGCACACGTAGCTTTCCAACTACACACATTTATACCTCAAGCGTTTTTACAAGTGTCTTCAACTTTTGAAAATGGCCAATAATTAAGACCTTAATTTTTTTTTTTTAATTAAGACCTTAATTTGGAAGTCTTCCTATTAATTTTGTCACACAAAAATAATTTGCCATTGGGGTTTAGCTAATCCCTTTATTATAAGCTTATTATAAGTTTTAATAGTGATTAAGATGGTGTGTTTAAGATTCTTTTTGTGAGAAGATAACTAATTTTAAAAAGTACGGAAAAAGTGACGAGCAATGAAAATGAAGACTGGGTGAAAATCAGAAGTACAAATAAATACTTCCAACCTTGCTTTTGTATTTTATTTTATTTTATTGTTTGAACCAACAATCGAGAAGCAGGAGCATGTTATGCGTTCAATTATTTCTAGAATAAACTAAAATTGCAAAAGATTGGCAACAAAAACTCTAATACTTAAATATATAAGACATATGTAATTGTGTTAAGTTTAGATATTAAATATATGGGACATTGGTATTTAATGTATTATATATATATATATATATATTTATTCAAAATCTAACTCATATGATTTAATGTCGGGTAGACCAATTTTATTTAATTCTTGAATTTTCTTTCTTTTTCTTTTTTGGATTTTTTCAATCTCTAATCCATTCGAGATTTTTCTTGAATTCACTTATCAATGACTCGTGTAACTTATGCATTTAAACTTAGTTAAGGCATGATACAAATAGGACAAAGATAATGTAATCACAACCACAAACATAACCTAACCTGAGGGGCAATGGGTCTTATTAATTACATAAGACCTACATAACAACCTTAGTTTTGCTCTTTTCTTGATAAGATTTATTTGCAGGGCGAATTTGGAATTCCAATTATATAAATTTGGGTAATTAACAAGCTAATTAGTACATATTTTTGCACATTGGACGTGATCAAAGAACAACTCATTACCATAATATAAAAAAAAGGGGGTTACATTCTTTTCTTCCCAAAATTTGGAGGCCAAATTTGTAAATTGACACAACTAACTTTGTATAATCAACCCGTCAGCTTGATGAACAATACAATTACACTCCTTGAAAAATTTAATGGAGTGAGTTGTAAACTAAAAATTTATAATGCTACTGTCATAATTCGAGAAATTAAAATAACGCCCCTTTAACAATATAGAATTGAAGTATTATTATAACTTCCACACAACTATACTCCATTTAAGTTTTATTGTAATTTTTCAAACCGTGTGAACGTAATTGTAATAATTATGTCAAATTTCAGTACTAGTTGAGGCAATTATACCTTGTTGAGAAATATTAACCCAAGTCGACCAAATTAGCTACCACCTTAGTGGTGCAATTAATGAATGTTAATTCATAGTTTTAGAAATCATTAATTTCGGTTAAAATCACAAAATACAAGCATCATAGGTCTAAAAATGTGCACGTTTTCCAGCTAAAAAGCAGCAACGCAATACTCAAGGCATGCCCTTCCTTGTGAAGTGGGGTCCCACTTCCACGTGGTCCACCTTCTCTCCGGGCGGCACCTTGTCCCCCGCCGGTAACCAATTCCGGCAACCGTGCTACAATAAGTATATTGCCATTGTTACATATATATATATATATATGTAATAATCCCAGTAATTAAGAATATATACTTTCTAAATTTTTCAAATTAACTTTATTCTCTTCACTTATGGAAACCTTAGTGCGCAATGACAAATTTGGCAAATGCATCATTCTCATCACATTAATTGCAAGGAAAAAACTTGAGATATTTTTTTAACGAAAATTATGACCATACAGTATTTTACATACTTTTGGGAACTTAATTAATAATACTCTTAATTTCCGGTTGTTTGTTATCATTACATTTTGTTCTATATTTCTTGTATTAAATCATTTCTTATAAAAATACTGAATGTAGACATTATATACGTGATGGACATTCATGCAATGAAATAAAATATAAAAATACAAGTCGGAATAGAGGATTAGAAGCCCCTTTTTCTATCTTTGATTTGCTTAATTAATTGAACTTACATGCATATATAGCAATGATTAAACAAAAATATATACAACTTCTCAAAATGAAGTTCTTCCTCATTCCACTATTTCAAAAATACACTTTCCTCACAAAATTGAAGGGAAAAAAAAATCCCAAAAAGGGAAGAAATGGGAACAAATAAATCAGCTTCAAGTCTGAATTTGTTCTTGTCCCACTTGGGATTCTTGAGATGTTTGTGTTTGATTTTCTTCTTTATTTTCTTTTTCTTTACTGTTTAAATTTTCATCTTTCGAGGAAGAAGCTTTCATGGGGGTGGCCAAGAAAG
>JACFYI010002305.1:1452168-1471131 GCA_014898755.1 Handroanthus guayacan
TATGATGGTGGTTCTTGAATGCTGCTTTTAGGGTACATGTAACTGGAGTCCTGCATTGGAATTTGAAACAAATTTCGTAATATTTTATGTTATTTTTTACGAGTGAAGGATAGTCGGAGTGTGTTAGTTAACCCTGTTAGTTATTGTTGTTAGAAGTTGATTTGAGGAGAATATGGAAATTGATTGGTGAAAATTAAGAAGAAACAATAAAGATTATCCAAAAGGATATGAGATGCAAGCTTCAGATTGGGATATAGTAAATGAGGACAGTTTGGGCTATTGAATTTGGAAGGATGTTGAACGAAGGCCAGAATGTAGTTGCTGTTGTTGATTACGCCGAAGAGTGAGAAGAAATGCGAAAATGGAACAAAAGACAAGTTGGTGGCGCATAGTTTAAACATTAACTTCATTATCTGGAATTTTATCTATAATATATTTGATAACAGGATTATGCTATCTTTGGAATAATGCTCAACAATTTTCACTCAACTTATTAAGTTTATTAATATTTAAACAACGCTAAGAGCCCTGTCTAATGAGATTATTTCGTCACCGGTGGATGGATGAAATATTTACTGACGGAATTTGGCCTCAAGTTTAAATCAAAGTAAAATCTAAGTTGCCCCTCATCCTTTTGATTTCCCTTTTGTTTCTTATTCTTTAGCTGATCAAGGTCAAAATGAGTGGATTTTAGTAGCTCTAATTGGTGAGAAAAGTGGGAATAAAGCTGAAGTAAGGATTTTAAATTGTATTCAAAATTTCATTCTCTCAGTCACAATTTGATGATACCAAGATGAAGTGAATTATCCGTGAACCGCAAAAGGTGATAATAACTGCTAGAATGGATGTGATTGGTGAAGTTAAAGAAGGCAAACTATGGTGTTTACTTTCATGGACCGCCATTCTTTTTAAGCTTTGCATGCTCTGAAATATGTGGCTTTCGTGCTTGTAGGTTCGATCACATGTGGAGCATCTTTCTACAGTGGAAAAGTTGGGAAGCATGCAGCGTTCCAAGATTAAGGTTATTCTTGTTCTTATTCTTTGTCATAATTTACTTGATTCAAGATATTGACATTTGTTAAATTGAAACACAGGATATGAGTGCAGAGGTGGTTGATAGCAACCCCTACAGTAGACTTATGGCGCTTCAGAGGATGGGTATCGTGGAAAACTATGAAAGGATTCGGGAATTTTCAGTTGCCATAGTTGTCCGTATTTAACTTCTCTTGTTGGAAGTGCCTGTTCTTTAAAACTATTGCCCGATTATGGTTCTCACAAGTCAGTTTTGCTTTACAGGGTATAGGTGGTGTTGGCAGTGTTGCAGCTGAGATGCTAACAAGGTGTGGCATTGGTCGCCTTTTGTTGTATGACTATGATAAAGTGGAGTTAGCTAACATGAATAGGCTTTTTTTCCGTCCAGAGCAGGTGCTTTTAGAGTATATTATTCAATTTTATGTCACACTTTCGAAATATGTTAACGTTGTTATCTGGAACTTGGGCCTAGTTGATGATAAAGTTGATCCAATGCCCATTCAGAAGCTGATATGATATTCATGTTGATTTTCAGAATATCCTCCGAAGAAAGAGAAAAGAAGCCTTAAGAACAAATAAGTCAATAAATAAAACTTTTAGTATTTTCTCATTTTTCTGCAACTCCATACAATGTTGAAATTAAAATGGTAGAATAAAACGTGTTTCCTTGTATTATTCATTCTTTGGTTTAAGGAGCATGGTCTCTAGTTGAGACTGGAACACTGTAAAGATGATTTCACTTTCCTTTTATGTTTCCTCCTTCTACAAGCACAGTATAACATATTTTACCATTTCTAGGTTGGCATGACTAAGACAGATGCTGCTGTCCAAACTCTGTCGGACATAAACCCTGATGTAGTACTAGAGGTAAAGTGTCAGCAATAAAATTTTCCTTCCACTAATCTCTGTCAGCTTCTCCTCTGTCTAGAATACATGGTATGATTTGTATTGCTTTCTATTGCCCGTGTTGATCAGTTGATTTTGTTTCTCAGAGCTATACATTGAACATTACGAGCGTACAAGGCTTTGACACGTTTGTGGCGAGTCTTAAAAATAAGTCATTTCGTCCAGATAAAGAAGGTAGTGGAGTCGATCTTGTTTTAAGCTGTGTAGATAATTATGAAGCAAGGATGGTGGTAAATCAGGTTAGAGCATGTTTCTTATTATAAAAATAGTTTATGTCAGCTTGGGATGGTTTTGGTTCAGTACCTTGTCATTTTGTGATCTACATATAGATGAGAATGATATAACTAAACTGGGAAGATTGATTGTGCTGTTTTCTGTGTTGTCTTACTTATGCATGCAGGCCTGCAATGAGTTGAACCAAACATGGATGGAGTCTGGTAAGTAATACGCTATTGCTGCTGTCAGTCACATTTCGGTGAAGATGGTTTTGTTTGACTCTGTAAATCAGATTAATTGCTTAGCATTACATTGTTGTAGACAATAGTGAGTGAGTGGGCCATCTGGTTAAATGAGGCCTTGATCTAGTGGATGAAAGGCTAATGGTGGGATCATTGGTTTACGAACTTTAAATCTTGCCTAAAATGTATTTTTCACTCCTTTCTGCTTATCTATTTCTTTTCTTCTCTCTTTTCCTTGCATATATGAAGAAGGTGTAGTTCATTTTTCTCATGGGTCCCAGCATTTTAGTAATGCAGATTTCTTTCCTTTGTCTATTTATCACGTCAAAAATCTGTGCTTTTGAGTTGGAACTACACGAGAAAGATTATGTATAATCATTGTTTCGTTGATGTGTGTGGGATTAATTTGCGAAACATTTTGTACAGGTGTATCCGAGAATGCCGTTTCTGGTCATATACAGTTGCTGGTCCCTGGTGAAACTGCTTGTTTTGCATGTGCGCCTCCCTTGGTAGGTTCACTATTTGAAAAATCATTAACTTCAAAACTTTGATTATGGAAAATCCTTAGACAGTAAATGAGTACAGACCTTCTTATTTCCTCAGTTTGAATAGCTGCTGCACTCAATCCTGCCTGACTGCTGATGGTTCTATGTTATGCTAAGGCCGTAATGGATCAAATTTGTTTAAATATCCAAATTTTCTATCGGTCAATAACATTCTGTTTTTGGCTCATTTCTGAATGTTGTTTTTGGCATTTTTGCTTGTGTCCATGTGCTCTGAAAGTGGATCATTCTTTGGTTAATTTACTTTTCTACCTTAGGTTGTAGCATCAGGGGTTGATGAACGCACGCTAAAGCGTGAAGGAGTTTGTGCTGCATCTTTGCCAACTACGATGGTAAGCAGTTTTTTTGCATCAACCCTGTTTCTGCATCTTCAATGTCCCTCTCCTTCACTCCTATGTTATTCCTGACTATCTAATTTGATTTGCAGGGAGTTGTTGCTGGGCTTCTTGTCCAAAACACACTTAAATACTTGCTAAAGTTTGGAACTGTTACACCATATTTGGTAAGTCGCGAAATAGATCCCCCTCTCTCTTGCACACATACACAAAGATCACCCTCACAGTCACATGCATCAACCCCATTCAGTCTATAAGGCAAGCTTTCCGGAACGGGTGGAAGATTCCTTAAAAAATGTAATATAGAATGACAAAGTATTGTTGTTTCTGGCATGTTCTGGACTCTTTTTTGATCTAGGAATCTACATGAATAAGTACCTAATATTCTTATATTGCAAGAAATTGTTCTGTCTTCTATCTTAAATTACAGATCCAATAGCGCAAGTACTCCTTGAGCAATAGGTGCAAGATTCAATATTCATTTGCAGCATAAGCTAACTCTGGAATATTGAAAGAAGGCTCATAAAAAACAGCAAATAATGTGCTTGATACGCTGTGAATTTATATTAGCCCATCCCTACATGCCGGGAAAAAATGCCAAAGCTGCTTGTACATAATGTATTATATTTTATCTCATGTTCTTGTTTTTAGGGTTACAACGCCCTCAAAGACTTCTTCCCGACAATGGAAATGAAGCCAAACCCTCAATGTTCTAATGCTGCTTGTTTGGAGAGACAGGTAATAAGCTGGAACAAGTTGTTTGATTGTTTTTCAAATCTGTATCAGATTATTCAATTTTCTTTTACTTTGAATAAATGCTATGGTGCAGAAAGAATACATTCTCGCAAAGCCAGCCAGGGATGCTGCTGCTAGAGCAAAGATGGTGGCTGAAGCATCACCAGAACCTGAGTGCCTCCATGCAGATAATGAATGGAATATAAGGTAACATTCTGAGTGACATTTCTCCGTTTATGATATTGACCTTTTGTATTGGCATCGGTAGCCTTTGTCAAAGTGTTTTTCCTACGGAATTAATTTTGCACTTTATCCATTACTAAATCCTCTTTGCAACATCTATCCTGATTTTTCTTTCTTCATCATTGGACGTTATAATGACTTGCATTCTTATCTTTATTGTGGTTCAGTGTTGTGGATGATGACGATGTACAAGCCGCAAATACCAGTTCAGGTTATTATCTTTTGTGGTCTCCATTTCTAAAACGCACATTGAAAGCATGTTCTTGAAAATTGAATTGATTGAAAACATAGCATCAACTTGACCATTCTGGTAATCATAATACATTTACTTAGGTGCTCTGCCGGACGGCCTCGTTCACGAGCTTCCAAGTGCAGACGAGTTTCAGAAGCCACCTGTTCTGGAGGAAACCACCACCACCTTTGATGATCTTGAAGAACTGAGAAGACAACTTGAAGCCCTTAATGCGGACTAGGTTGTAATTGGTAATAATTTAGATTTAACTTTGGAGTTGAGTTTGAGCTCTTGTTGTTGCCTTTGTCTTTCATAGACAAAACAAAGTGTTGCCTGGATAGACTCCTTGGACCAAATATTACCCCTTTATGAGGTGAAAAATATGCAGTGTACTTTAAGATATTTTTTTCTAATTGCAGATATTTAATCTCAGGTACTAGAAATAAAGGTCCGCGACCAATTATTTATCTCTTTGCATCTGAAATTTTATTTACTTATCTAGTAGCTTTATGAATTATCCAAAAAATGGGGAAAAAAAAAAAAAGGGAAAGAAAAATCAATCAGCTTTGTGATTTCTTGTTCTTGATGTCTTAATGTTTACTTTAGCATTTTTCTCTACTTGCGTTTAATATTTTAATGTTAAAAACGATGTGATTATTTTTATGTGACTACGTGTTGAAAAAGCTGGTATAGAATTCTGTATGACAAGTTACCATACTAAAATTTTGCACTGTTTTTGGCTCGGAAAATGCTTTTAACTTAAAATACAAAGCACACGGAAATGAACCATAACAAGTGAAAATTGCGAATGGACAAAGCTTAATATCAATCGTGCGTAAACGTTTGAAATATTTGTATAAATTAGATATAAACACATAGCTAGTTGATAAATACTCCCAAAACATTCGTTCACGTGATGTAAATGTGACATGAAAAATATGTAAAATAAGATGATACAAATGCGATATGAAAAATAGAGAATGTCAAAAATATATTGTTATAATGCAAACATAATATGAAAAATATGAAGTAAAAATACATTGATGTAACACGAATGCAAACCCAACACAATAAAATAAAAATATGTTGATGCGATGCAAACATAACACAAAATTCATAAATTGTTAAAACCATAAAATACTTTTCCCAATAAGAAGCAACATGACACCTCTCCTCTCCTGCAACAAGTAATGGATCACACAATGTTGGCTTAGAACTGTAAATTTCTCCCATCAAACACTCTGGAATTCATACATTTTTTTTTTACTTTCACAACAGCAAGAAATCATTATCTCAATACTACTGCAAACAGAAACCAGAACTATAGATAACACATAAGCTGGTAATGTACAGATATTAAACATTAGAAACTGTAGAGATAAACACTCACAATGACAAAAACTATACATTGATGTCAAAACTTTCCTAGCTCATTCATTTCCTGTACAAGATGCATTAATTTACAAGCTCATTTACCGTAGATATTGTTGTAGACATTGTTTTAAATTTTGAAATGTAACGGGTTTTGATACAAACGAATCCATCCCGCTTGCATAACACTCGTCAGCACTTTCTGATAATGCATTTGCTGTCATCTGTGGATACATCATATGGATCATGTTAAGAAAAAACATAACCGAGTCAGATCAAACAATTTCTCTTAGTTCAGAAACGCTTTATGGAACTTACTCGCCCCATATTTGCATCCAAAGCATAATATATCAAACTAACTGGGATTTTGTTCATATGAGAGAATATATTGATAAAATCAATGCAAGAGAAGAGGAGAAAAGTACTTACTGCTATGATAGGAATCCTCATTCTTGGTTTTTCGAGTTGTGAATGTGGAGGTGGCAACTGCATCTCGATTCCAGCTTTTATTGCTTCATCCCAACTACCAGTTTCCTCAAAAGATCGAATCAGTTTAGTAGCTTGAAGACCATTCATCACCGGCATGCATACATCCTGCAAATATTTCCCATTTTTCAGCTCAGCAATGGATAAATAATGCTGAAACTGATGTTGATTCTTTATTCAATGATTTATTTATGTGAAAAATCAGGGGCAAGAATATATAAAAGAAACTTCATGGGAACAACATTCGTCACATGCTTTTGTGACTTATATTTCTGTTCATACCATTAAGACAAGATTATAACTGTTGCATTGAACTGCACTAACGGCTTCTGCTCCGTTATGGACAACATCTATGTCATAGCCCAACTGCTTCATCATTGATTTTGTTACCATCACATTAATCTTGTTATCCTCCACAAGAAGGATCTTGGGTTTCAGCTCAGGTTTCAAAATTTCAGGACTGTTGCTGGATGAGCACTCAGAACTTCCCCTTGTTTGAGCCTGACTTTGATATGTCACTTGCTCCACACTCGTCTCCGAAGTTTCACTTCCTCCTAAGGAATCAGTCTGACGAACATAAGGTTGATCTTGGCCATTCACTTCCGGACAACTCTTTTTCCGTTTTGCAGCTGAATTTAGGTTGTCCGTACCCAAGCCCTTACTTTGTGAAGTTTCTAGTTCAAATGATGTCTCCATAGCAGCAGCTGCTGAATTGGTATCTTCTTCCGAAGTGATCTCTTTATACGTAATGGTACTAGAAGGGGATGGAAAGTCCTCTAGCAATCCATTACATTTATTGAATCCATAACTATTTGGCAAGAGCTTTTGGATCCTAACAGAACTTTGAGACAAAAATAAAGAACCTAAAGTACGTGGTTGGAACAAGAAAACGCCCGAATGTAAATCATCATCGTTTCCATCACCTAGGACATCTTGGTGGTCTGTATCTGACAGTTCATCAGGATCGTCTGAACTGTCAGAGATTGACGAGACTTTGTAAGGTAGTACAAATGTAAAAGTCGAACCGTGATGCTCTACGCTGGATACGCTAAGATGGCCGCCCATGAGCTCAACCTGTTCATTTGGACAAGAAGTTTGTAATGGGCGAGAATTAAGATAACTGTTCATTAGTCATGATTACGTATACCCATGACTTCATCTTTTTAAGGTAGCGTTTGTAACAGCTTCGAAAGTGTGTTTTCCTTTTAGCTGTTCTGGAGCATTTGGAGCGAAGCTTTTGCTTTTAGTTCTCTAAAGTTGAAATCAGCTCTGGACGAGCTTGTGCAGCTCTTTGGTACTTTTATCTACTTTTAATTGTTATTATTCAGCAGTCTCAACTTTATCGACAACTTTATAAACAAAAGCTGTTGCAAAGGCCCTCTAAGGACATCAAACGAATTGAGTTGTTTAGATAGTAGTAATAAACTACTCATACACAGGCAACAAAAAAACTAGAGCTAGCTTCCAGCTTACACGATAATTCATAAGAGACTTAGATATAAATATCTCAAATGGTACAAGAAATTACCAGTTGCTTACAGATCGCAAGTCCTAGTCCTGTCCCACCATATTTCCGAGCAGTATCTGCACCAACTTGCATGTACTTCTTAAATAGAGTAGATATAGCATGCTCTGTTAGACGAAGTTTGAAAGCAATAGCATCGTATTAGTTTTCCATCACATGGAAGTTACAAGATATAATACCATAAGTATAGACATGATTAAAAAGAGGAATATTTTAAGTAAAATACCAGGTATTCCAATCCCTGTGTCATAGACATCACACCGAATCCAGACTATATGTTCTTCAGGGTTCTTCTCGTCTTCATCCATTGGAGCCCCATTTCCACAGGTACCATCTTCATCTCCATGTTGGCTGCCATTCTGACCACCTTTACTTTGAGGCATTGAAATGTCTTTCCTAGTATTCGCTGAAACAATTGATTGGTCCGAAGAAACTTCCTGTGAACCTTGTTTAGTTATTGCACATGGCTGTGGGACGACATAGAGATTTATTCCAACCTTGCCTTCGTGAGTAAACTTGATCGCATTGCTGTAGAAACATTAAAAGTTCAATATCTTTTACACATAATCCTACTGAACTACATTGAAACTATCAGATAAGTTAATCGTCTAGTACCATTACTGTTATAGCAGGCATTGCTGTAATAAAATACAACTGTGCTGCAAAGAAAGTTTTGAGCTCTATAAGTACCTAACCAAATTGGTAAGAATCTGTCGAATCCTTAGGACATCTCCAATAACCTGAAATTTGAAGAGTTGTCGTAAATGTCTCCATCTACAACTAAAATAGGCTTCTCGATTCTTGATGGGCTTCTAGTTCATAGGATATTGATTGAGAACATAACATCAAGATCCTTTACCTCCACAGGAACATCATCCGCTACATGACCTTCTAACGTTAGTAATTTCTGTAATGACGCTGCCGCTGTCTGAAGTACATGTTTTACTACCTCTCTTGGTCTAAACTTCGTAGCTTCCAGTTTCATAACTCCTAGAAAAGACAAAAGTAGTTCTAATATTAGATCAATTTCTTTAATAACATCTTTCAAAAAGTCCTATGCCGTACAGTTCTTAAAACAACATCTCAACAAATGCCATCAATACAGTATCTAAACAAGGAAACAGTGAAGAACTAGTTTGGGGAAGAAATTCTATGTCCTACCTGATTCCACCTTGGAAAGATCGAGGATGTCGTTTATTAGTTGAAGAACCAAATCACCGGAGGACATCATTACTTTCAGCAGCTGCCTTTGTTCTTTATCAAGGTTAGTGGTGGAAAGAATCTCAGCCATGCTTACAACTCCAGATAGAGGAGATCGTATCTCATGTGACATTGTTGCCAACATTTGTTTTGCTCGCATCGACTCCTCTGCAAGAATATTACAAATTGCAAATGAACCACTATTTTGATCCACAGCCAATCCTGTCATAACGTTTGAGTAGAATAACCTGTTATGTGGATTGTTTTGTTAAGCTCTGTCTCCCTCGCTTTCTGTACAGCCATTTCCTCTCGAAGCTTCGCCATCTTCTCTCTCTTTCTAACCTGTGAAACAAATTATGAACATAAAAAATAGTTCTTCACTATGATCTTTTCGATCCATTTATGACTCGATGTTTGATGATGAACATCCAAGTTAGTAAAATTTTTGGAAAGTTACCTGATCAGTTACTTCCATCCCCATATAATTTACACCAATTTTTTCTCCTGCCTTGCTGAAAACAGGCTCCACATAGATTAGAAATGTTTTCGAACCAAAGAGCTCAGTTTCAAATGTGATTTCCCTCTTTGCAGGTATTCCTCGTTCGAGAACCTCCCACTTGAAGTCTTGAGATTCCTTTACACCAGCACCGCTAAAGATCTCCACATCCGTTTTGCCTATGATATCCTGTAAAATCAGTTATTTTGAGGAATAACAGTACCAGATTCTCCAGCAAATCTTGGAAACACAAGCAAAATTTACATCAAACATATAGTACTCGAAAAAGTTAACTTCTCTTCAGCAGAAGCATCAGTGCCACTGACAGCCAAATCCTTGAAAACATATTGAAGTTGCTAAGGAAGTGAACACTATGGCTTAAACAAACAATTGATTTTGTTACCTGCTCGCCCAAACTCGGGAAATGGTTGAAGATGAATCGATAGCGCAGATCTTTATCCTGTAAAAAAACAGAACATTAGTCTATCATAAACCATAACTGGTGATGTAAAACTAGAAACAGAAGCCAAATGAATTATTAAGCCATCATATTATAAACTTTGATAATATAGAATCAACAAACAAAATTGACGGAGGAAGCTACAGATATGTTGAGTCACAAAATCCCCACAGAAGTCCGAGAAAATCAAGCTGAGTGGTTCGTAAACCATAGTCATGGTGGTATGTATACCTGGTGACCTATGACAACCGGTGCATTTTGGAGGACAAAATGTAAGAAGTTATCTGCTCTCTTCAGAACTTGCGACAACTCCTCCACAGGAGATGATTGTCTTTCAAGATTTTCTATACTTTCTTGCAACTTCTCCAGTAATATTTGCTCTCGTTGGAGACTTGCCTCTAGAAGCTTCTCCAGATGCATGGCTTGTTGCTTCCAGTATATTATACTATCGTACTCCGCATCTATTTCTACTTTTTCATCTTTGAAGATAACATCATTCTTTCTTCGAGGAGCATCTTGATATAAGTACTTCAGATTTTCATCAAGAATAGAAATTGGACGCTTATCGCCACCATATCCATCTTGTTCAAACCGATGTTCTTCCAAAATCTCCAATTTCTTGAGTTCGACTTCTTGTTGCTGCTTTCTAAGGTTGTCGAGCTCCTCTCTCAGAAGAAGTACGGCATTCGCCTGCTTAAATTCCCAATTCTTTACCAAGTTGGCTAGTTGCCAGTTCCCCTTGTCACTGTAATTCGTAAGCTCCATAAGACGTTTAAAATCAACCATATTTGGCTCCTTCTTTATCATGACCTCCTCCAACATATCTTGATTGGCTCCCGGCCTTTCAATGTTGAATTGCCTCCCGGCTTCATTTATGTCTTCGGGCCACATCGATGAGAGGACAACATCCATATCTTCCGGTTGATCCAGTTGATTAGTCTCCATTTCACAACCCATCTTTTGGCCTAGTTGTATGATTCTTTCGCAAACAAACGGTTGTTTTACAACTATACTACTAATTTAACAATACCATTATATAAGGCACTGCCATCCGTATGCAACTAAGACCCGAGTCGTGCTAAGTGATATTTTAATGCCTAAAGAGTTTTTGGATGGATCAGATGCAAGTCTGCAGAAAAATATAAACAGAAACAAGAAAGTGAATAAGCAGAGAACCAACAACAATCATTACAGGAGGTGTAAAGAACAAAAGTAGCAACACTAACTACCTAAAGTATGAAAAAAATTTAGGAACAACAAATTGAATAAATTATTCTAGAAACTCAACTTTCTTACAACTTTCACCTAAGAATCCATCTATACAGCAACTAGAATGGATTCCTAAGTAAAAGGTGCATATGATGGGACCTGATACACTACATGATCTGGGCCCCCGCTTCCTCCACACACAAAACAAGGTTAGATACTACAATTTTAGGAATAAAGAGAAAAAGAAAAAGAAAAACTAATCATTATCTTTCTGGTTCAGCCCAATTCAATGTTTAGCAAAGGAAAGAACAGGGATTGCTACTGGCTCTATTACAACATAGAAAAATCAGAATTACATATGACCCCATCAATCATTATCAGAACAATAATTTTCCTTAACATCAATTTCAACGTTATCACAGTTGACAATTGCAATGACCTCAGCTTTCCCAGCAAACAAACAGGAAAATAACTTCATCCCATAGAAAATGGTACAAATCAGGGACTCATTGACCAAAATTCAACAAGCAGAATCCTATTACTCATGCATTGCCGATCAAAATTAAGATGAAAACACACAATCCCATTTGTAAAAACCAATCACAGAGCCCCAAACAGCTGACCTAGGCTAAATCCAAGAATTCTTCACAGCTCCTCTCTCTGCTTCGAGAAGAACGAAAGGGTCAGTTCATCCAACCTAAAAACTTTTTACTGTAGATCTGAAAGAATCTCTTTGGAGTGCTCAGTCAAATAAAAAAATAATAATAATAACAGGCCAAGTTTTTGGAGCGTATAGAAAATGCAGAGAGAGAAAGAAGAGGGTGATGAGAGGAGGGCATGTGCTGGTGAAGACTGAAGAGAATAAACAAAAACAAAATGAAATGTAAAATGTGCGTTAGGAGACTCAAGAAGAAGAAGCCATGTGCGGTTGAGGTGAAAAATAATGCAAGAAATACGGTTGCTTGTGTTTCGTTTTGCACTGCAAAAAAAATCACAATTTCACTTTATTTTATGCATTTCGCAACGTGTTTACTGTGTGTTGTGCGTGTTCTTGGTTGGATCCATCGTATGCAAATTTTTTTAATCCTCGCGTTTTGTTTACTTCAGAGTCTTCCTGTGTGTGTATAACTGTGTGTTTGTATGTGTACACATATATATATATATATATAAAAGAAATGATTCATTCAATCAACAGATGTATTGCATATGTGTGCTGGCGTTTCCCTCTGTGTGTGTGTGTGAGAGAGAGAGAGAGAGAGAGAGTATTTAAATGGGGAAGAAGGAGTTGCTCCCCGCCCTTTACGAGGGAGGACGGCGCGTGTAAATTACACGCAAAGTTGGAGATTTAATGAGTTGTACTTTCTTTTTCTTTTTTTTTTTTTTGGGAGGAATTGCTTAAAATTAGAGTTGAAAAATTAAGAAGTTAGTAATCATTGAAATGGATCGTTAGAACTTTTACATGGATTAAATTTAGATATTTTTATTGTTTAAATATATATTAAAAAGTTAACTTAATTTTGACTCTGTCATGTAAAGGTTAAATATGTATAAAAATATAAATTGCTTGATTTTGGATTATAACTTAATTATTTGGATTGTATTTAGTCATATATTTGATCTTTAAAATGTACTCTTGCAATGATATTGATGTATAGTTGAATGTAATCGCTTCTCTCAAAAAAAAAAAAAAATTGCTTGATTTTGATTGACTGATTGAAGATTATAAAATACATGTAAAATATCTAATTATTTAAATTTGATTTGTGTTCAGCTCAGTTAAAATTTGTTCAAATGAATTTTAAGGATAAAATTTATTTTATTTTTGTGTTAAAATAAAATTGCAATTCTGAGTTTACAAAATGAAAAGATAGATACAATGGTTGAGCACTCCGACGTTCTTTAAACATACAATTGACCTACTTATTTTTAAATATTTAATTTTAATGGAAATGAAAAATAGGTTTTGAAAAATATAACAAAAAATAAAATTTATCTGGAAGACATTCTTATTAATTGATGGAGCTCAAATCCATTGCCAACATAGAATGCTTATTGGATTCGAAGTACTGTCCCATCGGCACTTGCAATGATATGTTTTGTCCTAAAAAGGTGCCTGGAAGGGTGAGAAAAGTCCTTTAACTCTTTCAATGTGGATAATACCTCGAAATGGTTAGACCTTTCATCTCGGTTTGGGCATCATCATATTGGTACTATTTGTGGGAACCGAAACCCATGTGCCTCTTTTCCAAGCCCCTCGACTGGAGGGAGGGGGCTTATGATGATATAAAATTGGTCTCATATTGAAAGAGTTGAAGAATTTGGATACTTTATAAGTTATCTTTCCCTTTACCTTTCAAAGCGTCTTTTTAGAATAAAACCCCCCACCACTAGTGCTAGCGGGATAATACCTCAAAATGATTAAACCGTTCATGTTGGCGATAGATTTGAACATCATTACTAATTAAACATGGAAACTAAATAAATATGTTTTCAAAGTAAATGTATGTAGCAACAACGACAACAATAATAATAACAATGATGATGATGATGATGATGATGATGATGATAATAATATAGTGGAAGGTCGGATGCACTTTTGAGCCCAAGAAAAACGACGGAGAGGTTTGAAGAATCTTATTAGTAAACTCCGTATGCCTTACATAATAGAATATTAGTTTATAAATAACTACTGATGTGTAGATTAACTAAAGGTCATTTGGATCCTGAGCAACAAGCAATTTGTGGCCACGTGAACAGTTTCATTGGTTGAAAGCATTCCTATCACCTCTTAGAATAAAATAATCACCTTACTTTTACAGTTGAATTTTACTTTTGCATCCCGCCAAAAAAAAAAAAAAAAAAGAAAATCATTGAACAAAAAAACTTAAACGAAATTAAATATGAATAATTCAAATGTCTGTTAAATGGGTTGGTTGTATGCTGAATCACATAATTTGCACATTCCCATTGTTGCACTAGCACTCCAGTCGCAAATTGACAATTCGAACAAGGGTGTGCGAGTGGGTGTGAATGACCAGACTCAAATACTCAAAATACACTTAGAAAGAATTTGATGGCCAGATTCTCTAGGATTGCATCTCTTCGCTTAGGTCATGACCCCAAGTTTATACTATAGCCGTTGATTATGTGTCATGTAGATTACAAAATGATGTCACGTGTCTCCATACATATAGTACACTTTGTCTGTTATAAAGGGGCCATTTGTAACTCATATCTGCAAACATGTTGTTGCAAAGTGTCCTTTTTATCTATAAGTATTTGATGTCATTTTATAATTCATCATCTTCATCCTCGACCTTTTAGATTTATCGGTGTGTTTTTCTTGATCAGTTAATTTTTCTTTTACTTTGAAGGGTTTTTTTTTTTTTTTTTTTTGATGAATGAGATAAATTTATTTATAATCTATAATTTAAGAACAATTATCAATTAAGAGCAACAACATCACAAGTCTGTTATAAAAGATTTCATGTTGTGTTTTTAAAATTAAAATAAGTGATTTTTACTTTTGTAATACGTCTTATGACCAGTGGGAGTACTTTATGTTTTTTATTATTACAAAACGTATTTAAGTAAGCCGAATGATGTACTAATTCATAAGTTGACATGTGAATTTGAGAACTAAAAGAATGGACTTTTGTTTACACAAATGTTTCCAACTTTAGGAAAGGCAGCTTTAGCTTTTTCTTTTTCCTTTTCTTTTTCTTTTCTTTTTCCAGTTGTAGGTAATAATGAGGAAAAATCATCTAAAAAGTTTAAAATAACTTTTTTATATTAGAAAAATTATATTGATATGTTTCTTCAACATAAAGGACCCATTGCACTAATATTTTCATTCTAAAAGACCCAACAAGTAATAAATTATCCGTGACTTCTTGGATTGGTAAATTTAAATTCAATTGTTTCAAAATGAAATTTTCGTTTTTGGTTGTTCAAATTTATTCTTATCAAACTATATAACTTTAATAAATTCAAGCCTTGAAGAAACTCTTTTTTTTTTTATGAATTTTTAGATACATAAGTGATGATAGGGACAATTTTATTATTTCAAATTAAACAAGCTAAAACGAAAAAAAAAAAAAAAAAACTTAAAATTTGTGGATATAGAAGTGAGTGTAAAGACAATTTTATTTCATTTTATTTTTTTTTTAATTTTTTTACGAATTTGAATGAACTGAACAAAAAGATTAATGGCATGATTGGTATACGGGAATTAGATAGGAATGAAATAAGCATTCCCAAATCAATTCCAAAACACTTAATTGGTATGACTTAAGTAATGGAATCCTGATTCCCATAGGAATGCCTATTCCCAATATCATGGAATTAGCCATTCCTTCCCTACCCAATGGTATTAGCTATTCCCAATAGATTAGGAATAGCTTATAATTTTTTAATTACAATATTACCCTTCATAAAATCAAACAATCATAAATTTTTTACACGACTCTAAATTCTATTTCATTTAAAAATATATAATTTAAAAAAAATTATTTATTTAAAAATATTATTTATCTAAAAATATTTATTTTATTTTAAAAATATTTATTCATTAAAAATAATTATTTATTTTAAAAATTTTGTTTATTTTAAAAAATATTATTTATTTAAAAATTATTTACTTATTAAAAAATATTATTTATTTAACAAATATTTTTAATATAGAAAACATTTATTAATTTAAAAATATTATTCATTGAAGAACAATTTATTTATTTCAAAAATATTTATTAATCCATAAATATATTATTCATAAATTAATAATTTTATTTAGAAAAATTCATTATAAAAGGGTAATTTGATCATTTAAAATATTTCCATTCCATTAGCATCAATAAGTTTTCATTCATTAATTCCTTATTCCTTGTGCGTATCAATCGTAAAAAAAGTAATAACTACATTATTCATTTCCCATCTTCATTCCATTCTTAGAGTTATTCCATTCCTACCTAATTCCATTCCAGTATACCAATCATGCCCTAAAAGTTTCCAAGTTTATAAATTCATTTTTCAAAGTTTCTCATTATAAATAAATGAATACAAATAAAAACTAATTTAAAAATTAAATATAATAAATCAAACTTTCCTCGCAGACCTACCTTTTATAATTAATTTAAGATGGAATAAATTAGATTTTAACTGGGTGTTCATGAAGGAAAAAAGGGCAAAAAGAAAAAAAGAAAAAAAAAAGGTAACAATAATATTTCAAGGGTAATAATGTAAAATCAGCCACCTTTTGGAGTTTCCAAAATTATTCATGTTATTTTTGTTGTTAAGGTTTATAATACATTAAATTGAAAAAGCACAGAATTTCATGTTTATAAATCGAAGGGGGATGAAAAAGCAGTTGATTTCCTAACCGTCCATAATTGGCGGTTTGTTTTTGTCTATGCACACATAGCTCAAGTCAATAACCATGCCAATAATTGCTTCTAATTAGTTATATATACAAATATGTATGTGTGTATATATATTTTATATGTTGTGATTGGGGGTGAGGATAAATATTTTAATTTAATTTGGGATATCAATGAGCAAGTAGTGAAAAATTAATACAAAATGATAAATTAATGCTTAGATATGTTTTAGAAAATAAAAAGAAAATTACTGTTGTGATGCATTATGTCACAAGTTTATCCGGTTAAAATTTTTATTCTTATAAAAAGCATACTAACAAAATACGAATGAGCAATTTTTCAAAATTCATGTCATGTTATACGAGACAAAACTCGTTATTATTTTAGTCGAATAAGGGCCTGAAAGGAGTTATATATGTTTAATCTGTCTATCATGCATAAAAGATCGAATTTCATACTTGTATTGGCTTATTAACTAATACATGATGTGAGTTTTCAATTTCGACACATGAAAAAAGAAAAGTTAGGGATAATAAAATTCCATATCATCAAAATTATATTAAAAATAGGGAAAATTACCTCAACTTCCCCTTAATTTGGCATGACTACAAAAGCATTCCATGTAATTTGAAAATTTACAATAACACACCTTGTTGTTAGGTTATCAGAAAGTCTAATTATAATAGTTCAATTCATATTTTAGATTTTCCAGGGATCAACTGTAATATTACATATATAAGAATATTTTTATAAATAAATCAAATCACAAGAAGTTCATATAATTATACCTTAAACATAAGTTGCTTATAAGTCATACCATGCACATAGCAACTTTGGAATATCTAAAATAAACGTTAGAATATTTAAAAAGTGCCCCTTAGCGATCTCATCGCAATTGAGCAATTGGCAATGAAATTGACTACTTGTATGATAAGAAATTATTTACAACCCTTCCAAAATTCAATTAACCTTGATTTTGATGAAAATATAATATTTTTAAATGTAATTACAACAATTAAATTTACTTATTTATGTCGATGCATGCATGAATATCTGATTCATCACATGGAAACAAAACAAAAGGGGGCCATTAATATTGATGCTAGAAAACTATACATGGCCCACATTGTTAATTTAAAAAATAAGATGATGGATTAGTTGAAAAAATAGTTAAGAAATAATGGAATCTTATTAAGCAAATTTTGCAGCACTAATCAGATTAATTAAAAGAGAAATACTTATAAACAATAAGAAAAAGGCCCAATTATTTTCTTAATCTCGACATAATGAATAAAATTAGTTGGAGGGACATGGCGATGTTATAATTAAGCTTAATTTAATAATCAAATGTGTATTTCTTTAATGCAATGCACAACTAAGCTATATTCGTCTCCCATTTCCATGGCCGACCTCTCCATCATAGAGCAATTCCCCCATGTGACAATCATAATCCCTTTTAGAGATTGGGAAAAAAATATAATCATATAAAACATATATAAAAATATAAAAATAGTGAAAAACAACTTAACACATCTCATTCCAATCCTAACGAGTCGAAATAGAATACTAGAGTCATGGATCGAAGCTTTTGATGTGTGTAATTCTAGATATACCCCTACTTCCAGAAGTGTGCACTAGTAACTCAGAATTCATGCTTCTTAAAATTAGGGCGAGTCGAATGTATGACAAAACTCCCAACTTGATTTATTGTGTTAGTTGAATCTGTTAATCTAAAGGCATATTTTAGACCACCACATTTATGGCTTATTTGTCAAGTGAAAGTAAATATATAAATACTCTAAATTTGGATATTTTAAACGTATATAGTATATTTTCAACATTTTTTTTCGAATAATTCTAACATAATTTCAATTTCAATTTCCAAGTCACATGATCGATCTATATTGATCATGATTGGAAATTCGGGTCGGCCCAATTTTAGATAAGAAGGAAATTTTTCAAACTTACGTAGGGGATTCTTTTTTTTTTTTAAAAAAAAAATGAAATTTACTTTAAATTAAGACGAACACAAGTGCCTAGCAATTCGAAATGTGTTTTTGTTTTGCGTTTTTTTTTCCCCACTAAATAAATTCTAAAAGCATTAAAAAAAAAAAAGTTGAATAAAACAACAAATATGAGTGAGAACTTTCGAGGTCATTGACAAAAACAGCTGACCTATCAAAAGTGCTAAGCATGTAAGCCACTGATTATAATTAAATCATCACTTATTATTATATTATGACCCATTATATAATTAGTATCATTTAGGACACTGCCCAGATTCATTATTTGCTTCCTTGCTGAAATCGAAACATGTGTTCTCTTTGTCCTTTTTTT
>JACFYI010002305.1:1471230-1515798 GCA_014898755.1 Handroanthus guayacan
TTTTTTTTTTTTTCCAATCATCTCTCAATTTCTGAAACTATAAAAGACGTCTATTTTTTAATATAGTGGAGAAACACTCAACTCCACACATAATATTTATTTTTAAATTAACTTTAGTAAAATAGTACCATGTACCCTTATAAATAATTAAATTTTTAGCAATCATAAGCAGTTAATTAGAGCAAGAGGCTACTCATATAATTGGTCTCGTTTAGTCAAAAGTACGTGATTAATTAACTCATTTCACTAATTAAACCAATGAAGAAAATGATTTAATTTTGAGAACTATTCTTTTTTAAAAAACTTCTGCATATAATCGACATATCACTGACATATCAATATCAATACTTTATACATTTAAATATCGATATACTAATAATATAAATAAGCAAATACTCTGGCATACAGTAGAAAAATCCCTCAAATTGTCATGCGGTAGAAAATCATTTAACCAACTTTGCAGTAGAAAAAATCTATAGTTTATCCATAAAAACTACAATCTCTATAAAATCAGAAGATTATGAGGCCTCTATATTGTCACTAGGACAAGGCCTATAAGCTCAATTGAAAAAGTGAAGACAGTTCAACGACAATAGCATATGATATCTTTCTTTTAAGAAGAATAAATGAATGATTTTTTTTTCCCCCTAATGAACTATTAAGAGTGTTTAGTTCGACAAAATCCATAAAACTCGGAGTAATTAATGATAAAATATTTAAAATATCGAGGTGCAATCCATTTTGCATAGTTTCACTGAAAGGTGAGCATCGGATGTCACTTTCCGGGTGACACCGCGTTGTATTATTTTTAGAGGTTGTTTTTTCGTTTAATTGTCGGAACTTACTAAAATAGTCGATTTTTTTTCCCCTTGCTATTCAGATATTGGTTGATACTTATTATATAATTATTTAATTTTCCTTTTTTTTAAAAAAAATAAGTATTTCTATATTTATTTATTTTTGCATGAATCAGATCTGCATTCTGCAATTTGATTCGGATCATTTATGAAATATAATAAATCAAGTATGACAATTTTTTCATTTTTTATAATTCTAAAATTACACTGAACTGGACCCAAATATTGAAGAAATAATGTAATACATAAAATAAATAAATTTCTCAGTCCCTACTTTTTATTAGACTGCATTTGATCAATAATCAAAACTGACTTATATTTTTTAGAGCCTTCGTAAATAAATTAAAAAGGGAAACTTTTTTTGTGGGCAACTTTCTATTTTTCCTTTTCTTTGCAAAAAAGAAAGAAAGAAATTCAAAAAGGGGAACAAGCAGAATGTTGGTTAGTTTTGGGCTAGGCCCCATTTAGACCCGAAAAACAGGGTATTTAGGGTCCATGCCCACACATTAATTTTAGCTTATGTTGTAGAGTTTGATCCAATTATATTCTGGATAATCAAATTGAAAGACCAAAGTTGACCTCACTGATGACATCAGTGGCCTCTTACTAAACCCCGAAATGGTCCAATGTATCATCTCGAACAACGCCCATAATTGGTTAAAGTAGTAAATAAAATAAAATAGAATAGAATTTTGAATTTTGGATTTTAGTGAAAGATCATAAAAAATTCATGACTTTGTAATATGAACTCATCGGTAAAATAATAACTTCATAATTTTATTTTATATGAGAATGGAGTAAACGGTTTGAAATACGAGGATGCTAACTTGCATGAAGAGATGGATGTTTCAAATTATGTGCTGAAGATAAAGTTTTAATTTTTTTTTGAAAGATATTATTGAATAAATCTAAGTGAGTGTTAAGACATGTATTTTTAATATCAGTACAGAAAAGGAAAAAAAAATAATGTTTATTAAGTTAACTAGTAATGTTTATCATTGTGGTGTGAAAATATGATGGGCTCAAAAGATTGTTTGTCTATATTAAGATTGATTATAGGAAATAATTTTGAAATTATATAGTTTTATACTTCTAATTTTACTATGTTCATTCTCTTTTTTATATTGTTTATTTATTTATTTATTTTCCCTAATCCAAATAGAAATAGCAAGAGGCACTAAACAAAAAGGGAACTCAATTTCCAATTTAGGTAGGTGCATGGGCCCTTCAAGAAGAAGGGTCCAACATAAGCAAACATAAAAACACCAAACACGAAGGCCATAAACCCCGGAAGTAACGACCAACTTTGTCTTTGATAAATGACACTTGTCTTTTCCCCCTTTCTGATTTTTTTTTTTTTCTAAAATAAATAAAACGCAGATAAAGAATCGGACGCCCGGGCCAAAAAGTTTAATTTAGCCTTTAAGATGTAAAAATAAAAATTTTATTTGAATGGCTAGGTCAAGGTGCGATTGGGAACTTCAAAATTAAGAAGTGAAGAGGACGGAACAATAAGGGTTTTTAATTTAAATTTAGTGTAAGTTTAAAAATTTAATCGAATCAAGTTGTTGTTTCAGTTCTCTCATTCAAAAGAAAAAATTATTGTTCCAACTCATTATAAAGAAATGTCTCGCTAGGATCAATGGCAAAAAAGGATTTAGTACTTGTATGTAACTTTCACATCTTTTGATTTATTAATATAGGATAAAATAAGATATCTCTGCAACTTCTTTTTCTAGAAGTGATTCCATTTTTGATATATTTATATGTTGAAAATATTATCATGCGATAGAAGAACATTTACATACTGATGAAAATCAAATTCATGCAACTATTAGCAATCCTAGTTTGCAGTTTGTTTGGTGCTTTTAACACATTGTGTGAGATTAAGAATAACAAACATTTGTATTATGATTTTTTTTTGCTAATGATGAATGGTTAAGTGTTTTGTGTTGCATGCATGTTCATTAAATCCCTTGATTTTAGTAAAATTGTTGTAATATCCTATAATTAAAATATAAAATATTCGACCAACAAAAAGGATGGATAATGGAAAACACCACTCCGGAATTTCTTGCTAGCCCCCATCCCAATTGATAATCCATTTGCACTTATCATCTAAAAAGACAATTATTTAGATTCGTGTCACATCATATTTTTGTCATTAATTTTTTTAGAGGCACCGACAATAATTTGGGTTTCCCAAGTAGAACAAGGAAATGCTAGATAAGATTGCTTAACAATAGTTAATCCCACTTAAACATTTAATAATGCAAAAAAATATAAATGACATTAGGTATCTAATGATGGTTGTCTAGATTTTTTTCATTGCGTTACTCCCTATAAGCCAACATGGGCATGTATCGCCCAAAATTAGGGGACTTTAAGCTTAGTTGGTAGCAAATTTTTAGGTCTAGCAACCAAATGCTTATTGGCCCATGCAAATCGGATGAGATTTCAAATTATAATAATAATAATAGTGAGAAAAATATTTGAACTTAGCTCCTTAATTTAATTTTGGCAAGTTGAATAGACCACTTTATGATGTTTTTAGTTATTATGGACACTAAGGATAATGTTATGTAATTCCCTAAATGTTTAACGAATGGTACATACCTATCAATACCAAATAATGAGCCTATATTTAGGTTTGGTTCTCTCTTTATTGCTTATCACTAAATTGATTTGTAATCTAAGGACAAGAATGGCTAGGGGTGTCAGACAACTCTCTCTCTCTCTCTCTAAGAAATTCAACACAATAGTCCAGTGACTCTGGCAGAAGGTGTTGCCTTCTCACAAAGGGATCACAATAACTAATCTTAATGATTGTTTATTACATCTATAGAGTTGCAAGGCCATGTAATACGAACTGATGCTTGCCTAGTGTTGAAAGATTAAGGAAATTGGTGACTTAATAACAATGAGTAAATGATCAAGGCCTCGTGAATGATAGCCATAACGATGACTATCTTAAGGTATCTAAGTTTCTTCTCAAGTAAGTGTGACATGCATGGAAGTCATAGTAATTTCGGAAGTGTCTCATTCCCACTGCATCTCTACTTTGCATTTATGTAATATATTTTGTAAAGTTCAAAATCCCTTGAATCGAATTGACTTGATTTCCTAATTTATTATAATTATCCAAAATTTAACCTTAACATTTCTTAAAGGATCACTTTTAAAATCACTTCAAATGCTTTAATATCTTTGACACGTCGATTTCAACAAATGTACTAATTAATAAGTTATGAACAAACTCACTTCTATAAAAACAATGAATAAATTGCCACAAAAGTATCGACATAGAAATAAGCTCCCCCCGAATTGGGCTTAGAATACAGATAAGTGGAAGAACGATAGATTGGCCCAGTACATTTTGGGCTTAAGTGTTGTAAACTGAGCCCAAGTGCTGGACATGAGCTTTCGGCTGAAGTCCCAAATATCTAAACCCATCAAGAGTTTGAAGCCCAAACTAATGTTTACCTGTATTTGGATAAGAATGTTTTCTTTATTTTTTTTTTTTCAGAGAAAAATTTAAATACTCTAAACTACTCTATCGTAGACAAATATTTTTATACAGTGGATAAACATGTATGTGCTATAGGTGAGACTCGAACTTTATACCTCTATTATGAAAGGGTGAAAGCAGTGCCGCTTTTCCAAATGACGGTAGCAAAAATAATAAAGAAAAAAAAAATAATTGGATTTAATCGATAGACCATGAATACATTAAAAATACAAATACTTCAATATATTAAAAAATGTCATAAGTGAGAATTAAAAGTTATAAGACCTTCGCCTCACTGATAAGATAAGGTCATTAGCATTAAAATGCGCATTTATTTTAGAAATTTAGTCCATTAATTAAAAACATGCAAAGAATTAGTGTACTAAATAAGAGCCAATTTTAAAAAAATACCCTCAAATTCGAGAATTTTGATTCCCATGTTGTCAATAAATTAAATTGATTTATTCTATGAGAATAAGCAATTGTGCTGTTTCTCCAAACGCATGAGAATTACTTATGAAAAACGCTAATCATGGTCTGGTTCAAAAATTGTAATTAATTCACCATTATTAAAATTGCTAATTTTGGTTTCATACTCTCTTAAATCCATAATATTCCATAAAGTGCTCATGTTTCCCATTAAATATAAGGAAAGTCTTTAATCTTTTCATAACAGCTTTCCCCTAGCCCAAGAATCCCAGCATACATGTGTCCTCTCAATTTTGTAGAAATCCAAACACCCTTTGATTCATGATTAATGAAATTATTGAATCGAAAGTTCTATGCTCTGGTAGGAGAAAAAGAGTCATAATTTGTAAATGCATGTGGTGGTGGATCTGAACTGGTTACTGCAATTCATAGTGCCGATAGTAGCGGCGGCGTTTGGGTTTCTCTATTTGGTACGGGACACTGCGTCTGGGTTTTTTGTAGTAGACTCCAATTTCGGTTCTACTACCGGTGATTTTTCTCCGGATCGCAAGAATACTGGGGGAATGGGGGCGGCAGTGGGTGAAGTGGTCGAGGTATCTGATTCCTGCGCCGTCTGCGGCCTTATCACGAAGAAACAATGCGCCGGTTGCAAGATGGTTAAGTACTGGTATGCCTCATTACAGTACTTGTTTATGCCAGTTGTTCTTTCCAAGGTATATTGTGCATGTAATGGGGATATAGGTTTTCTCCGTCCGCTGTAGTGCTTTGTGTTTCAGTGGTAACTCCTTGGTGGAATTGCTTTAGGCATGCTAGTTTCCATTTAGGTTGGTTCATTGTACAAGCAGACAAGTTTATATCGGCAATGCATGTGCATGCGTGTATAACCTTAACGTTAATATAAACATGTAGATGCAGGTTAGATGTTGTGACAAGAGGATATTCTTTGGATCATAACCATTTACAACCCCACTTTTGCAAGTCAAAGGATCTTCATGAATAATGTGGTCAGAAATCAATCTAATTAAATCCAGTTTCTCTGCGAATGGGAAACTATTATGATTCAGCTGTTCACGTGCCAATGACGTATCTGCAATGTATATCCAATAGGAAACTATTGGACAGATTCGTATTTATGAAGAGCATGTTGCTGACTGTTCTTTACATTTGGAGCAGCTGAGCTGATGTTAGAAAGCACAGTAACACTCTAGTTGCGATTCCATCTCTACATCACTTGAAAGTATCTCTTAATATACTATAAGACCACCAATTTATTATGTAGCATTGTCGATTCATGATTTGAATAATGCGAAGACTGGCGCATGGATACAATTATAATCCAACTCATTGTGTTGGTTCTGTGAGCACATCTCAGTGCTGTAAGCATGCCATGTGTCTTATAATAATCTTTTGGAATCAGTAGTTTAAATCCCTTCTGTTCACCTATGAACTACGGGGCTGTTATTCCTTTTCATTTAGCCACTGCATTGTTATCGAGTAAGATTCTCATTTTCTTGTTCTTTCACTGTTTCACAACTCAGTTTACAATGTTGATAAGAGTAAATAATTCCAGTAAATCCGAACCATAAATAGTTTGTAGTCTGAGTTATGATAGTGTTAAGTCACTGGGGATGGGTATTTTTTGTGACATAGGGGTATTTTTTTCCACTAATCCTTATGTCCACTTTAAAAATTTTAATAGAAGTATAACTGTATAAGCAATATGTCTCAGTGGATTTCTCAATACTGCTAGTTCTACTTGGTTCACTTTGTGTGTTCCTCTGTAATTCTAGCTCTGAAGCTTGTCAAAGATCTCACTGGAATTCTGAGCATAAGACAAAATGCAAGGACTTGCAATCCATTTACAAAGCCAAAAATGCAAAATCGACCTCTGTATTGAAGAAAAAGAAAGCTTCACTAGTTCGTGCAGGTGGAAGCTCAAAGATCCTTAAACAGTCAAACAAAGTATGTCGGCCTTTCTTCCCTACTGAATACCATACATATATATATATATTAATTATCTTTGACCTTATATTGGTGAATTCTTGCTTTCAGATACTTTTCCCATATGAGGAATTTTTAAAATATTTCAGTTGGGACAAGCCTCGTTATCCTCCTTGTGGACTTCTAAATTGTGGAAACAGGTAAGTGAAATTTTTGCTCTGGAATTGTTTCTTGATCATTTAAAATTTTGAGTACCAACTTTTTAAATGCCTTGCTTCTATACAGCTGCTTTGCTAATGTGGTTCTTCAGTGTCTTGCATACACTCGGCCGCTTGTTGCTTACTTGTTGGAGGAAGGGCACAAAACAGAATGTACTTGACTTGATCATAACCTTCCTGTCTCATTACATTGTACTAAAATGCTTGAGCTTGCGTTCATTTTTGGACTGATTTATGCAAGGCTTCTATATATTTGCCAGGCCAGATGGAGGATTGGTGCTTCCTGTGTGAATTGCAGACTCATGTGGAAAGGGCTAGCCAGAGTCTTTCTCCATTTTCTCCCATCAACATTCTCTCCCGATTGCCTAATATCGGGGGTAATCTTGGATATGGGAAGCAGGAGGATGCCCACGAGTTCATGAGGTCTTATTACTTTCCACCCTTGGTTTGGTTAATTTTTTCCGCACTCTATAAAGTTTCAGGGAACATTTTTGGAACATGAATCATCATCTTCTTCTTCTTCTTCTTTCTTGGTGGGAAAATTTCATTTTTGGTAGGTTTGCCATAGACACAATGCAATCTGTGTGCCTTGATGAATTTGGTGGAGAAAAGGCTGTTCATCCTAGCTATCAAGAGACAACCCTTATTCAACATATATTTGGTGGTCGCCTTCAATCTCAGGTAGCCTACATTTATGAAGCATGAGCCTTTTTTTTTTTTTTGGCTATTCTGCTATCTTTTGTTTTGTTGTAAAAACTGCATTTTTGCTGCATAAGTAAAAGTGATCCGGCCAAGAACTCTGTTGGGAAGATCTGACATGTTTTGCTGTAAATGTGGAGGGGAAAAAAAAAAGAAGTAAAAATGTAACATAGTTCTACGTTAATCTCAAGGAAGCAATCCAGATTACTAAGAATTTGATGACTCACCAAACTTCTTATGATAATGATCAAACGTACATATGTAGACATTAGGATGATTGTCAGATGCTGCAGCTCATTGAGGGAAAGTTTTATTTGTACGTGTAAAACAGATTGGACAACTGAATCTTCTTTGCGTCAAATGCCATTCAGTTATGTAATTGCATTATTCTCCATTATTGTGAACTAAGATCATCAAAGCCCAAATTTTGATTTTCATGTATTTCTCTAACTCAACTTCTGTCTTCATCTTGCTTGATTTATCTTCGCTCTTTCAGGTTATATGCACCCAATGCAATAATGTTTCCGATCAGTTTGAGAACATGATGGATTTAACTGTTGAAATTCATGGGGATGCTGGATCTTTGGAAGAGTGTTTGGATCAGTTCACCACCAAAGAGTGGCTTCATGGGGATAATATGTATAAATGTGACAGGTAAGTGTTCAATTTGCAGCATTCATACATTAGGTTTCTGATTTTTTGGCCATAACCCCCCACATAACCAGGCGTTGAGATACAGCATCTATTTGCAAAAGTTATTTCTACTTGGAATTACACAAGGAAAAAGCTGAATATTTTGCATTATAGACAATATCATTAAAAACAATAGCTCAAATACACTTAATTGCTCGTTTGATGGTCGACGCTGACGCGTACTACAAATCACACACATCTGGTTAACTTTTCAATTAATGATCTCATTTGGGATTCTCAGACACAGAACATTGTTGTACTACTGACAAGTAATCTTGTTAAACCGCATTTGCAGATAACTGGATGTGTTATAATGCTTTCGTCCAGTAGGTTTGACAACTCTCTAAGTTATTATTTTGTAGACCAGTGCTTCCTGTCCCCATATTGTTTGCGGAAGACGCCTATTGTTTCCATCTGTTGTTGATTGTTCATGCAGTTGCAATGCTTATGTCATGGCATGGAAGCGCCTTACTGTTCATCGGGCACCTAACATTCTTACAATTGCCTTGAAAAGGTTTCAGGTCTGCTCATTCTACCTGTCGTGCTCAATTCCCTCCTGTATCTCCCTCTCTCCTATTCCTTTTCTCGTCAAGTATTTGGTCATAAATAGATTGCCATCCTCGTTCAGGCAATCTCATTTCATTTTATTTTATTTTTTGAGTTTATGATAAAAATCGCCTGATTGTTTTGAACAGAGTGGGAGATTTGGGAAACTTAACAAGAGAGTCACATTCCCGGAGACATTGAATCTCAGCTCTTACATGAGCGAATTTGGAGATGGAAATGACATCTACAATTTATATGCTGTTATTGTCCATGTGGACATGCTGAATGCATCATATTTTGGCCACTACATCTGCTATATTAAGGATTTCCATGGAAATTGGTACAGGATTGATGATTGTAAGGTATCAATAGCTGACTTTTCTGTGGTTCTACAGCAGATACCCTTTTTTCTTCATAGACATCCATGTTAGCACATCGATCATTTTCAATTTGTTCACCGATCTTTGTAATCTATTGGAACTCTGTGTCTTTGCGCAACCTTATTGCCTTTGATTTATAAGAGTGGTATGACTAAAGAATGCATGTTCTAGTGTAATATTTAGTAGATAAAAAGTATGCTGATGTATAAAACACTACGAATTTAAACCAAGAGTCTTCTAGATGAGCCAGTATTCTCCTGAAATAACAAATGACAATTGATCTTGCTAGTGCCTGTTTTGGTTGAGCTATTGAAGTTTGTATGGCACAACTGAAAGCTAGATGTCCTGTTTTGAAGCTTTAGTTTGCCATAAGAGATATTTTGATAAGTACTTACGTGATGCATACTGAGAGAGAGATGAATAGTTCACTGAACATGTTAAATAAATTGCCAACACATGAAGCCATCTATCTGTATTCTATGCACTTTCACTTGCATAACATATTCAGCTTTGGCCTCTTCTCAGGTTGCCAGGGTTGAATTGGATGAGGTGCTTTCTCAGGGAGCTTATATGCTCTTATATAGCAGGTACTTTCTTTTATTTCAAGGCATGAATCAAACTTATCTGATGGACATGGTTTCTGTAAAATCAAGTTCAGAAACTGAAGCATCCTCCTAATTTGCCATTCTATGTGGTCATATATAAGCCATTGTAGATTGTTTTTTAAACCATATTGGCATTAGATAAGAAGTATGTGGATTCTAAATGACATATTTACTGGGCATGTTTGTTAGTTGGGACTTGGGATTGATTATGGAGATCATTACAGATTTTCAATTTAGTCTATTGACTGCAGATCAACAGAAACCTCAGAAAGCTTTTCTCATCTTTTCAGTTACTGCAAAATTTGTGCATCGCGATTGCCTGTTCATATAGGCTTTTTTTCTTTGCCCTTTCCTGAATTTTATGACTGCATGCTGGTTTTTGCATGATGTCATGTAAATGAATGATGTTTCTGCTCATGGGTTCTGACAGGATTTGTGCTCGCCCATCATGTTTACTTCCTGCTGAACCATTGAAGAAACCAGGAAACGAAAATGTGAAAGTGCAATCTATTGAATGTTTGCCTGCTGCAGAACGTGTTAATACTCCGGTTGATACTGTTGACTCGTCATCTGCTAATTGTTCAAAAATAGAGGTCAACTATGAAGAAGAGTTAACCTCCACGTCCAAAGCAGTAGGTGCGAGGGAGGATGTCAACACGGTATCTTCTGAAGCTAGCTTGCCCATCTTCAATGATGAACCTCACAATGAGAAGGGTTTATCCACTTCAGCAGTTAAAGAAGTTGCTTCTCCTGTGAAAGATGCTAATCAACCTACACCTGACAGTATATCCTTGATTGATAAAAGCTCTATCCAGCCAGAAGATGCCCACACTTCTGGACCCATCTCCCTCATTTCTGGCGTTGAGATTGAAAGTTGTGGCAATGGAAGAGATACTAACGAATGTATCTTCAGTCGAGAGAAAATTGGTGAGGTCCGAGAGGAAAACTCTGCTAAGATGTCAAGTGGAGAGAGTTGTGGAGCAAAGTTGAAGCCAGTTTTTGCTCGCGGTTTTCTTGGCAAAAATCCGTGGAGGGATCTAATCAAACAAGAGGATAAAGCGGTATCAAAACTCAGTGAGACGACATCTAAGCTCCCGCAGAAGAATCGGACCAATGCAGTTGTGGAACCTTACTTATCACCTGGAAACGGCAGTCTCTTGAAAGATGACGAAAAGTCTTGCTTGGTGCTTGAGAATGGAAATGTTTCTACGGAATCTGCTGACGCAAGATCCTCGAAAATGGAGATTCTTGTCATGGACTTGCATCTTGTGCAACACTGAAAGTGAACACATCCGATGAAATGCTGGGTGTGAAGTTTGACTCTTCGAACATCTTGAGAACGATATGAAGTTTTCACATCTAATTGAAGCAGGTAACTTTTGAAGTTGAATTTGAAGCTTCATTAGAGTAGTTTTCTTTAGTAAATGAGAGAAGCATTGGGGATTCGAGATAGGTTGTAGGCGTAGAGAATAGATTTAGACCATTGATTTAAAACTATTCTAAACAGTATTTTTTTCTGTTTATACCATTCAATGATATCTTCCCATCACCAAAAGTGGATGCTCTGGGAATTTTGTCCTGGTTTTCAACATCTGTAGAAATCTTTTTTTTTTTTCCATATATTTATTATTCTAAAAATACTCCAATCTTTGACTTTCCTATATTACCTTTCTTTTGTAGCTCAAATAAAATCTTAAAGTTTGTTAAAGTATTTGGATAAAATAAGATAAATTAATGAAGGTATTAGTAACTTTAATTTTATAATTAACACGATTAAAAATTCAAATTTTAATTGAAGGAAAATTTATAAATTATAAGATATTGAATTACAAATTATTATTTTTTAAACTTTTTTTTCGAATAATTTATATTATCTTGCAAGGTTTTGAACATTTTATAATCTGCTATGAAGAACTTGGGACATCTTATAATATATGATGAATCTCATATAAAGATAGGCTTTAAATCTAATCTAACTTATGTTCTGTTCAGCAGTCGTTATGAGCTCAAGAAATTCTCTCTCTAAATTTTAGATAATGTGTTTAAAACTCATCTGTATATTTTAAATTATTTACTAAAACTGAGTACGCAAATATAGATAATCTGTTCATGCATTATATTTCTTATGATCAAAAGGGAAAGTAAAGCAAAGTAATTATATGTAAATCATACAAAATCCATTAAAAAGGCAAAAACTTCCATATTAATACACCACATCACATTAAGAAGAAAAAGGGAAAAAACAAAGAAAAATCACTAAAAATACAACATATAACAAAATTAATTCACTCCAGGAAACAAGAATAAAAAATCAAACTTCCTCACACGTGATCATGAACAAACAAGCAGACTTCAAAATTCAAGGGCTGGCTCCGGCTGGAGGTGGTGAAGTGAAAGGAAGGGGAGGCACGGTGGTCAGAATGGCAGGCATGGTGGCGGGCAGCGGCGGCGGCAGCCACGCTTTTGGCAATGATGGGTTGGTGGCGGGCATTGCTTGCAGAGTGGGCTTCGGCAGAGTTAATGGAACAGTGGGCTGTGGCAGCAACGGCAGCAGGGCGGTGGATGGAAGCTTTGGCATGGGGGGGATTGGCGGCAGAGGCGCCGTAGGCAGCGGTGATAGATTAGGTATTGTGGGCACGGTTTGCAAGAGAGTACGTGCTGCATGGATAGAGTGGAAGCTAGAGAAAGATATTAATGTTATCATTAGAGAAAATAGGAAATAATAATTGAAGGATGCCATTTTCTTTCTCTCTCTCTCTTTTTTTTTTTTTTTTTTTAAATGAGATTTAAGTAAATATTCTTGAAGTTGTATGGAGGGAGAAGATTAAATGTGTATTTATAGGTTAAGGGGTTGAAGAAATTTGATCAGAATGATGTGAATTTGATGGGATATGGTTGGCCCAAGAATGCAGGCATGAGAGGTTTAGTTCACCTTCCTACTTGATGTAATTGTACCGTTTTAAGAAGCACTTTTTTTTTTTTTTTTTAAATGTTGTGGTATATTTTCTAGTGGATCAAAAGTTAGATTGAATTTTTTTTTTCTCTTTACATTATATTCAATAAAAATAAAAAATCAATATAATAACAAAGAAAATCGATCTCCCTACACATGTAGGAATTGAGCTTCACATGCATGTAATTTGACATCATTATTATTATTATTACTATTATTAGTATTAGAACTTAAATATTGGTCCTCCTCTTAAAAACAAATAACAGGAGGCATGTTAAGTCCAGGCCCAATGAAATTGTGCTCGATGTGAGCTATTGATAGAGCTCCTGGGCTTGGTTGCCACAGATGGGCCCAGTTCCTAATCTAAATCGAAAGCCCAATAAATTTGGGCTTGCTTTTTCCAAGAATGTCATGCATTATGCTTGCCAGCTGGCCCAGGTCCACTAGGACACTGTGATTAACTTCTTTTGCCACATAAGGGTTGGTCAATTTTACAATTTGATTAATATCAATTGATCTTCATAGCATAAACTTATTTTTCCCTTAGATACGAGCAACTTCAGTATCCCATCTTCTTAGTGGTGACTAGAAAAACTTTTATATCAATTTTTAATTGTGTTCTACGAATTACAAAATATACGACAAAAATAATTGATCATTTTTACTGCTTTCGATTGTATTAAATTCTTAGAAAATTATTAGACCATGATATTTATTAAATATGGCACCTTAATTAATGCTACTAGTACCATGATATGTCTTAATACGTTAGGTAAAGAAGTTGACAATTGATACTCTAATGATATTGACTCGATTTCCTTTTCTTTTCTTTTTTTTTAATTTTTATTTTTTGGGACAAGCCCTTGTTTTTTAATACATGTTTAAAGAAAATAATAGAAGGAAATATTAAAAAAAAAAAGTAATGAAATAATAGAAAAATAAAGGGAAAGGGATGAAAGAGAAAGGCTTTAAATTTGTCTTTTGGACAAATGAGTTAAAACAGCAAACGCAGGCGAACCCGGCAAGCTTGCCTCTCATTACGATGGCTTTTTTTCCAATTTTTCACGCATTTTTCACCGCGCACATGAATGCCATATTTTTTATTATTTACATAATTTTTTCTTTGCACAGGGGCCACCGTTTTCTTCAATCTCACACTTCTCACAGTTCCCTAGCCCTTTTCGCTTTCACAGAATTTACCCTTCAGAATCGCACGACAAATTTTTTCTTGATCCAAGAAAAGGAGAAAAACCCATTTTTTATTTTCCATTTTCTTTCCATATATCTGCAATTTGATCGGTTTTCAGGTGAATATTGAGTTTTTCTTGATGCCTTTTTTGTGCGTTTTCTTATGGTTGCAATGTCTTGATGCTGTTTGTTTCTCAGTTTTAGCAGTTCTTTTCTGGGCAGCATGGATTTAATGAAGACCAAGTAATTGAACTAAGTCTGGGTTTCCTGGCTCTTCGTTATCATCGAAAAGTGAAATATCTCTTTGTGGTGATGGATTTCAATACAGATTCAACTCCATATTTGAGGTTAGTGTTCTTAACTCAATCTTTAATGGTAATTACAGAAAGAAACATTTAATGTCTCTGACAGGTTCACTTTGTTATTCCTCACCCTGCATAGATTTTCACCGACAGGTTCACCTTATTATTCCTCACTCTAACAGGTTCACTTTATTATTCCTCACCCTCAATGGGTGGCATCGAATGAGCCAATTTTTTTAGTTAAATCTGTCATTTTCAAACTTGGATCCTGACAAGCATTTACCTTTGTCCTGTTCACTTTCTGTAGTACATTTTGAATGTAATTACTTGCTTAAGTGGTGTTTACTGATGCAATCCATGTAATAGTTTTAAGAGAGTACTAATTCATGTGTTTGAAGTTTCTCTTACCTGTGTCTGTTTATTGTACAATTAGAGACTAAATATATTATGAAATCATTTTTATTTTCACCCTTAGCTCCATATTCAGTCTATAAATTCATATTTACATCATTGTTCAAGCATTTTGGAGATTGCCTTTCATGATTAACTTATGCAAATTCGAAATGCAGTTTATTTGCGGCCTTGTCGTATGGGGTTGCCTCAATGGCAATGGTTTTTATCAATAAAGCAGTTGTTATGCAGTATGCGCACTCGATGACACTCCTTACTCTTCAGGTACACCAAAATTGTCATGTTTTTGCGTAAAATGACATTTGTCTTCTCTTTTTGGATCTTTACTCGATTTTCTTTGTGTTGTTGGAGCTGCTATCAGCAACTGATGACAACTTTGCTTATACACGTTGGTAGAGCAAGGGGATACACAAAAGCCAGAGAATTTAATGTAGAGACAGCCAAAAAACTTTTACTTGTTTCATTATTCTACAATGCCAATGTAGCTTTTGCATTAGCAAGTTTGAAAGGCGTAAATATTCCAATGTACATAGCTATCAAAAGGCTTACACCGCTTGCTGTACTTGTAGCTGGATTCTTTTATGGAAAGGGGAGGCCCACAACTCAGGTGAATGTATTTTCTATTAATGTTTAAATATACATTCAACTATAGGTTCAGTTGCTTTGCTTGATAAGATGATGGTCATAGATGAAATGTATGACTAAGCGTAGGATGGCTGGTTATATGACTTACTAATTTTCCTTCCGAGAACAAACATTGGGTCTATAATCTCCATTCATCGTTCGTAAATCTGACTTATGCTCTCATCGGGTTTCATTTGGAACATTTTGTATTTCGCAGGGCCTTAGTTCAGATCATGACCTTCCCTATATCCATGTAAATATTGTACTAGGTTGGATAACTCGTTTTGTCCAACCTACTCCAATGAAGTAAACATCCCCACGAGTCTTACGTTTCTCATATGTTTGTTTTTGGATATTGTAGTTATCTCGACAAGTAGTTCGACATCCACTTATTTTTTTGTAGGCTTTATTTCTCTTTTCCTTTTTCTTTAAAGTATCTTTTGATTCCTATTTTTCAGGTCACTTTGTCTGTACTTCTGACTGCTGCTGGAGTTCTTGTGGCAGCACTTGGAGATTTTTCCTTCGATCTTTCTGGATATAGCATGGCCTTTACTTCTGTTTTTTTCCAGGTTTTCCTTTTTGCTCATTTACCTCCTGAAGATTTTGTGTACGTTGTAATACATCAGCTTCTTTGCCGTTTAAGCATATAGAGATTTGTTTTCATGACACCTATTTTCATTTGCAGACCATGTACCTCGTATTGGTAGAGAAAACAGGGGCCGATGATGGTCTCTCGTCAGTCGAAATCATGTTTTATAACAGCATTTTGTCAATACCCTTTCTTTTATTCCTCATCATAGCTACCGGAGAATTTCCAAATTCTATATCAATACTATTTGCAAAGGTTTGGACCTCAATAAACCATGGTTATACATTTAAATATTGCCTTATAAATATTGTAGGCCAAATATTAATTTCTCAATAGTGGAGGTAAAATACTTCTTTATGGGTTCTTTTTGCCCTCCTTTTTCTCTTTCTTTCTTAATGCGTATTGTAGATTTCCTATTTTAACATCCGTAAATTGTTTGATGGACAGAGTGCCTCGCCATCATTTTTGTTCGTTCTTCTTCTTTCCCTGGTGATGGGTATAGTTCTAAACTATACCATGTTCTTGTGTACAATCGTCAATTCTGCTTTAACTACTACCATAGTCGGCGTCCTCAAGGGAGTTGGTTCCACAGTATGTGATTCACATTTTATTCCTTTCAAATCCTTAAAAGTGCTTGAAGAAGATTCATCTACTGAATAATTCATCAAAATCCTTCGATTTACTGAGATGATAATTGCTTGCTTCTGGACAGACTCTCGGTTTTTTCTTACTGGGAGGTGTGAAAGTACATGCTTTGAACGTCACTGGGCTAGTAATCAACACGGCGGGTGGGGTGTGGTATTCTTTTGCGAAATATCAACAGAAGAAAAACAAGCTGCCTAAGCTGATGTCGGATGTCGAAACGCATCGTAAATGAGATTTGCATGTTCAAGGTGGTGTCTTGCTTACATGTTCTTGATTGCATTTCTCACTTTCCTTTTCTTTTTCTTTCTCTTTTCTTCTTCACTCATTTATGATGAACTTAGATGTCATGCAATTTGGAAAATTTCAGGAAAATTCAGACATAGTTCGGACGACGTAACATAAAATGATCTCATTCTTTCAATCGTGATTGCATTTCATGTTCACTTACCCTTTTCTGTTTATCTCTTTTCTTTTTTCAACAGATTGTGTAACAGCAGCAATCACAAGCGAAAAGTCTGTTTGTTCACAACGTAAGGTACTCAGTTCATGAACTTTGCAGTACATTTTACATAAATTCTTTCTTGAAAAACTTCCAAAAATAAATAAGTAAATTAATAGAGTAAAAGCTCCAAGTTTATCATTTCAGATCTTTACAGAACAACACTTTCGTGTTGGTACGTCAGCTTATATTATCCCCCCCTAATTGCTTTCTGTTTCAGGCGTTTATTGCTTACTGGAAAATATACTTTATCGTTACGACGACTGAAAAGAGATCTTAATATTTGTTAAACGTGATAATGATGTAATGCACTAAATTTTTGCTATTTTCGAGTGTGTAATCTTGTGATAAAATGTCACTAAATTGGACTATTTTTGTTAATGGCATACATTGATGGGTCTTGGTTTTATATTCGATTGCAAAAATATTATTGAAAACTGAGTTTCAGCCAATCAGTAACTCTTTATTCTCACCATATATGCTTTGATTATTGACCATAATTTTCAGTTTAAAAACTTGAGATATATGTAAAATTACAAAATGATAATCTTTTAAATTTCATAATTTTTTCCCCATCATTAACTCATGAATCCCATTAAATTTTAAGGGTTAAATTGGTTGTGGAATATGCTTTCTCTTCTATCTCATTTAACCCAACTCTTAGTCAAAAGTATATATGACTAATATTCGAGCAAGAAAGAGAATTATTTATCCCCAAAAAAAAGAAAAAAACATAGAGAAAAGAAGAAAAGGAGGAGAATTACCTAAACATACCGGAGGTTTGTTAGTCTACTTGTCGTTGGATTAGGTGACGAAAAACTTAAGAATTTATATACATTACAATTCCATTCTTTTTAAATTTAACAATCAATTGAAATATTTTAAATAGGAGAGTCATTTGTAATTTTACACAAGCTCAATAAATTTTTCGTCAACTAAATTAACTATAGATGATGTTAAAGTCACGAGATTATTTTTATAATTAGACCGGAAAAAGAAAACGTTTTAAGTTCTTTAGCAACTCAAATATTTAAAATAAACCGGAAATTACTGACAATACCTACTTACATAGCATGCAACAAAACATAGAAGTTGAAGAAATACACCATTTGGAAGTATGCTCTAATGGTTTTCCTGTACAAGTATTCTCTTCTGGAGGATATTTTTAAACTAATCATCATCAGGATCAGCTGAGAAATCTGGCTCTTCAGGCTTCTGAAATTTAGGCATTTCCATATCCTTAATCTTCTGAACCCCTCTCCTCGTATTAGCAGCAAATCTTGAAGCAAGTATCGTAACTCCCAGGTTTTGTTTTGTCTGAGAAGAAGTTTGTGTTGTCTCCGCTTCATCTTTATCATCCTGTAATAATCTCTCGTCGTGAAATGGGTAAAACGACTCATTCAAGCTTAGGCTTTTCGCCATCATTCTCTTCTTAAATCGTCTCCACGCCGCCTGAATGAAACAGGCAGCCCAAGTCCGCCAATGGTGAGAGTAATACCGGAAAGTGTGTTGCAGTTTCTTGCTGTGGAGACGTCTGAACTGATTCGCAACAAACTTAAGGTCTTCTGCTCGTAGAGCAAATGCTTCGACTTCGCTAAGGGCTCTAACTGTTCTTGTGGAAGATGGTAGGTTTAGGTTGGACTGTGGAAGTAGAGCCCACGCGAGCAGTTCTTCCCCACAGAAATCGCCTGGTTTTAGGGTTGTTGAGTTGAAGAATCCGGAACGGCCTCCATTTGTGGTCGAGCTTTCTAGTGTTCCTCGGATGATGAAGAGCATCTCGGTGACCGGATCGCCTTCGCGAACAATGTATGTCTCGTGTGTGCTTAAGGATGAAACTAAACGCTCACATATAGCGTCGAGAAGTTGATCGTCCATTTGTGAGAAAAAGGGGACCTGAAATTGGAGGATACGGCAATATGAAATAGCAGGCCAAGCGAGTAGAAGTGATTGAAACATGCAAAAACAGAGTTAAGAGTCGTAAACAATTTTGATCATCACTATAAGGCAAATCTGTACCAGAGAAAAGATCAAATATCAGAAATCTTACACGCCGAACGAGGTCTAAACAAAGGTGGCGCTGAATATCACGACGAAGATCTGTAGGCAAGCCACGCAGGATAGATTCTTCATCGACTCCTCTCGTTGTAAGCCATTTGTACTGGGTAAAACATCTCACACGTTGTTGCAAATCTTCTGGGAGTTGTCGATGCCTCATCCACTCCTCAGTGTCCCCACGCTTAACTCTCCACTCCTCAAGCCTCACAGTGATAGATTGCAGGTACGTCTGCGTTAAGACAAATGACAGAGATTCAGACACAGTTGGCAAGAACAAAGCGTTTTATTTATTTATTTATTCTTTTTTTTTTTTTTTGTGATCATCTCGAGAAAATCATGTAAGAACTAAAATGATACAAAAGTGAGCAACAGATTCTGAAAATACCTGCATATTTCCAATCAAATGAGCAAACAGAACAAGCCCCAAAATGGCAATGAGTATAGCAAACAAAGTTTCACCAATGAATGTGCTTGTGGATAATGTCTGACCATAAGAGCTGTCATGAAACAAGAACAGCAACTCATATTTTTAAAAATCTGACTGAATCGAACACTTGTAGTACAGAATCAAGTAAATCAGTTCACGTATGTGAGTGTTTTTGTAATTGGCAGTTCGACTATCTTGCATAATGTTAAGTAATGATGGTTTTCAATTAGGGATGAAATCAAACCGAACTGGACCGAGAACCTGACAAGTTGGCTTTGAAAGTGTTTGAGCTTGAGCTCCTGACTTGGATAGATTTCAAGCTAAGCTTGAGCCAACTAGTTCTTATATTTGGGTTTGCGAGCCTCTCTTTTAAAAACATAAAAAGATAAATTACCTTTTGTATAACTTGTTTGAGCTCAGGCTCGAACATTGAATAATAATCGAGCTTTTTGAGCTCGAGATTGAAATTGAGCTTATGGCTCGACCATAAATTTGAACCAAAAGAATCGAGCTGATCCGAGCTCAAAGCCCATCTCATCGAGCTCAAGCTCCTAAAAACGGTCAAGGCTTCCTCAGGTTGGCCTTTTGCATCGCTAGTTGAATTGCATATGCCAGACATAATAACAAAGTGTACTCAAAATTGAAGGAAGTTTAGGTATCATACCTTAAATTTTGTAAACCCCACCACAAACAATAAAAGTACTTCTCCAAGAACTGAGATGATACAACATTGTTTGCAACAGCACTTCCAAATATCCCATAATTGAAATAGGTTGTCTCATCAGGATTGCAGTTTGTAAAGACAAGTGTACTATTTGCCCATTTTCCTCTGTCGAGATGAGTCAAAGTACCACAATCAAGAAAATGAAGGGAGCATCCGGTGCTATTAAACTCATCCTTGCAAGCCGATTTCCAACACGTTGCATGTCTCTCGATCGAAAGTAAGTACCAAGAAGCCCCTAACACCTACAGAACATGCAAACCGATTTCTCAAAAAATCACAACCTCAACAGAAATAACTAGATCGAATGTGACTCGAAGATGTTGACATACATGGCTAGCTAACATGTAGAGTAGCAGATTATACGCTGCACCAGCCCAGGCTGTCTTTGTGACAACTCCAGTAGCTTTTATAATTTGGGAACTTAGTGGGAAAATGAGATATAACCGAGGGATATATTGTAGCAGGACAATTAGTACCAAGGCATTGTTGGTGTGATCCGCGTGGGAGCTTCTAATTGCTGGTAATATGGACCATATAACAATCTGCAAGAACCAGAAGCTAACATTATAGTGGTTCGGCCATAGAAAATTACAGCAAATACCAAAGTCATTCTATACAATAATAATATTCAGACACCATAGGACAAAACTAGCTGAGGGAAGCCATGATTCTCTGTACGAATTTGAATCAAGAAAAAGCTTACGGTATTGTTTGCTAGTACATTTTAGCTTTGCTATATCATAAAAATAGCATAATGGGGCAGCATGTTTGAGGGAAAAACACAATTTTGGAAACTCTTCTGATAATTAAGTCTTTCATTGCTCCTTGATTCAACTCCTTTCTTGAGGGCTAAACCCCATTTTACTCTCCCTTGTTTGGACAACACCAAATGATAGAAATTTAATGAAAAAAACAGGGACATTTTTATCGAACTTCTACGTTATCATTGCCTACTTACACAAAATAAAAGAATGTTTATATTGGAAATAGATGCAATTCAAATCTATAAAAGCACATCCAAGTTACCTGTGGAAGAGGAAGTGCGGCAATCACATCTATGAAGAAATCCGACTTCAAGTACCTCTTTGCAATCTTATTTCGATCCAAAACAAGTTCACCTTTACCAAACACCCTCGAGCTAGGAGAAACATAAGCAGTTCTAAACTTTACAATTACATGCAACAGATAAAATGCATCGGCCACTGTCCGAAAAAAGGTAACAATAATCCCCAAATTTAAGTCTGTTTGCATACATGAAGACTTTTCTTGATTTACGACAGAAGGCAGATAAAAAAACAAGGGATCAACAAACAGTGCCATCAAGCAAGAAAACAAGAAAATCCTATTCCATTTCAAGACAATCTCACTTCCGGGATCAAGTATTGTTACTTTCTTTGGCTCTTGTCCCTCTGGAAAAACTTTAGACCTACCAAACTGACGAATCTTGTCTCTATATCCACCTCCAGATTTCCATAAAGGGCCTGAGTTTTTGTACGCAGGGAGCTGTTTTTCAAGGTTTTGGACCTCATTTTTCTCCAGAAAAACTTCTAGATTTCGTTTTTCTTCTTTGTGAAATCTATAGAAAGATAAAAATCATTCAGCCCATTAATCAAAAAGGAACAGAAATGTAGTTCAAAGCCAAAAAGACATACCTGATTTGCTTCTCTTTCTTGAAATCCATGCTTACTATCTCACCCACAAATGTATATCACATTTTAGTGCAAGATAGTTGCACTAAATGACTGCAAGCGAAAGCTATTCCCACATAACTTGTTCCTAAATTCATATTTTTGCCAGTCTTTCAAGCAATAATTCAAGAATTTGTCAAACCACAAAAGTGGGAAAATGTGAAACCCAAATCCTCAAAATGTCTTTATGTTGGATGAGGTGGAAACCGTTTGCTTTACGTGCTTTGACTTGTCATTAAAAGAACAATAAATAGCCAGCTCTCAAATGAAATATTAAAGAAAAGCGACTTAAGCACTCATTTTATTTATTTAAGCTGTAATGGGCACTTAAGCTGGAAGCGGAGAGAGGACGTGTAGGCCATCACTAATGCTGTAAGAAAGAAAAGATTTTTATGGTAAGCAAATTTCCCAGGGGAGATAAACTCTGGGATTTGGTCACTATTATTAGTAGTAGATTCATGTTACTTTTATTTTATTGTGATTCGGTTGCTTGTGCTTGCTTGTTACATTGAAGAGAGTATCTCGGTCCAGACTTTGAGTATTTCAACTAACGTCCACTTGTGGTTGAGTACGTCAGCACCACAAATGTGTAGGCCCCACGGAGGAAACCCCACAAATCGACCTTTGGTGCTCTTTTTTCTTGCAAGGGAAAAAAGAAAAAGAACAGGATCAAGAAACTTTTTGTATACATATATTCATTTTATTCAACATGAAATGCTCAACGTGTTTGAGATTTAGGTAGTGTTTGCAGCTGATTCCGATAATCACTTATGTAATTACAAGTTGCTGATATTGTTTTTGAGTATTTAAAAACTCTACTTCTACTGTAAGTTCTTTAAAAATAATCTGTAATTTCATAAGTAATATTATAATTGCTTACGAGGTGCTGTAAGTTATCCTTCTAAAAAAAATGATTATAATTTTAAACGCTATCAATTTTTTTTTAGCTTATAGTAAATTATTTGATGGTTTCCAAATACCAAATACTTTTGATTATAATTTAATTTTTTCAACTTTCAACAAAAGTAGGTAATTATTCTTTTACATAACCTATTGCAAACACTACCTTAGTTGTGACGCTTTCATTTCTTTTAAAATTTAGTATTTATAAAGTTAATGAACCCCGAAGAAAAACAAAACAAAAAAAAAAAATAATGACACAATATCGGCAATCACACACTTTGTCTCTTTTGTTTCATTTTTTTAAAATTAAAATAATAGGAATAAAAGATACAGATCGAACCCTATACTTCTTTTACAAGAAGGAAAAAGTAGTACCACTTTACCTCTTTATATCTATTCCGATGGTAATGTGACGTCTTCATGTACATTTAGCAACATCACTACCATAGACGTCATCTCCGGATATTACATATGTATATTCATACCCACATCTGTTTTTTAAGTATTCATATGCAACGTATACATGACGTTTAAAATTATTGGTTACGCACTAAGGGGCGTTGATATCGCCAGGCATTATGCCCACGCCAATCCCTGATGTACAAACCAATTGGAAGAAAAGAGAGATTCTCATTTTCCATTTCCTTGTACTCGTCAACTCAGGGTCGAAAAATTCTCATTTTCCATTTCCTTGTTGCACTCGTCAACTTAGGATACCATCTTTAATCATCCTTACAATAGAGACGCCGGCCATTGATACCATTTTTAAAGGAGTAAAATTGTGGTTTTCCTCATACAAATACTTACAAGACTAGTTATACCAAAATTCCGTGAAGTGATGGCACAGCCTATCCCAAATCTATGTATCAAATAAATAGCATTACAAATTAGTCTAACTTAGGCCCAATCTCAAATGCGGGATGATTCTTTCAATATTTCTTTCTTTTTTTTTTTCCAAACACAAGCCAAAATTAAAACCAAATACTTATTAAATTCCTTATTGATATCTACTTGCAATTTATGTTATAGAAATTAATCAAAATTCAAGAAAAGAAAAAGACAAGACAATTATTGATGATTGACTATTGAGACGAAGATGCATACAACAAAAATACATGACATTACTGTAAATTCTATAAATACACCTTAGCATAAGATTCCCCTTATTTGGAGGCTAATTCGGTTGAGTGATGGATTTTATATAAAAAAAAGGGGAAGAAACAAAGAAAGAAAGAGAAAAAAAAAAAAAAGAAAAGTGAAAAAAGAACCTCCAAAATCCTAAAACAAAGAAAATACTGCAAGAGGAAAATGAGAGAGAATCCAACAATGATATACCAGAATTGAACCAAGGCATCACTGTGAAGAAAAGAAGAATTGATGCAGCCACAAAGCGCGCTTGCGCAGATCCTTGTTTCAAGGCCTAGTCGATGCTCATCGCTTGGACTAGTAAGGTTTTCACTAAAGCAGAACAAAATGTAATCTGAATCCAACCGCATGAAGGCTCTCTTTAGTGGAATTAACTTTGTTCAAGATGAAAAGGTGTATTTGTCATAGACAGCCACAACCTTTCATTACTTTCAAATTTAACGAAAAACCAGATGTAACACCATTTTTGGGGAATAGAAGGACATCCCCAGGGTAGTTTGAGGAAGGAACAAGTCAAATGTTGACTTCCATGCAGTGGATTAAGTACCCGCCACATGCGTGTGAAGCAGCTCATCATCCTTAATCTAACCAAAAACCATAATTTATTTGAGGAGAGGCGCATCACAGCCGCAGACATGCAATGAAAAGAAGCATCTAGCAGTAGCCAGCTGGGATCAACAATCATTCAAATTGAAGATCCACACAGCAGGGCAGTGAAGGTCGAAACCACAAGTGCAGATGCACAAAACCAATGAAGCAGTGTACCAGGCAGAAACCTCGACACAAAAACAAAATCATAAATTTTCAGTGATGTTCTTTATAAGTTTCTAATAGAAAATATATCAGCTAGGAATATCAGATCCATGTACAGATAAGATGTCATTAAAACGGTTCATAGGTAAACAGTAAAAGGGAATTGGGATAATAAGGGATAAAGTGACAAACTTACTACTGTAAGTAGTAATGCCACTCAATCAAATCTACGAGTCGAAGCTGAGGGCGTCACACCACTTACACAGTCGTAATTAAGTCTTAGCACAGTACACACAATTTGAAAAACTTCAGAACGGATTCAAAAGTACTAATATTTTAAGCTCAGCTCCTGCTCCTGCGTCTTTCCCTAATCCCATTTCTGCATAATAGAGACAAATGCAACGCGCATAAGTAGAGGAGTAACAGTACAACCATGAAAGGACATAGCAAGCATAATACCAATGCCTATGTTCCTACACCGGTGAGAAGTATTTGGTGATTGGCATGAAATAGATGAAATGAAAGTACAAAGGACTGTTCCAGGAATTATTTAGTAGTGTCACCTCTTGCCGTCCACTACTATGATATACTATTATCATGTCTCTTCAATACAATGCAGATTACCTTGAAATATCAGGATATCATTACTTCAAGAAAGTATAGCCCCATCATTTATCCCCAAAGGCCCATCTATTTATCAGTTGGATAAGTGTAACCTATTTATGTCACCTGAATAACCAAACACATCCATGCACCCGATCCCAGTATTTTCACAAATATAAAAATACAAGTTAAATGTCCATACAAGATCCTTTAAAAATTATCGACATGCAATGGGAGAGATAGAGAGTTCACCCGTTGGCATATGGTGCCTCATCTCGTCCGCGATAAGGTGACCTGCTGTAGCTGCGGCCTCTAGGTGATATACTGCGACGCCGAGGAGAACGAGCACGAGGACTGTAACTCCTGTGCCAGCATCGGAACAAATCATGAAAAACTAAGTTGATAAACAAGGCTCAAAATTAAATGAAACTGCCATTCGCATTATTGATTGTTCAGTTTAAGGACTTATTCTTGTTTGCCCCTTTTTAATCATACCTTCGACCATAGCTTGGGCTGCGGCGATATCTAGGCGGGCTACGACTCCTACGCCTTCCAGAACCACCCCGCATTCTGCACTCACGGGCAAAATGACCAGGCTCACCACATTCATAGCATTTTAAATCAGAACCAGAACGCCCACGTCCCCCACCGCGGCCACCACCACCTCCACCTCTGGAGTTGTGTGATAACTCAACCCTCCAGCCATTTTTACCTGGCTCCAAAACAAGGAGACTATAGCTTTAGGCAAATCAGGAATGCATATAACACCAAACTGCTGATTTAAGGGAATGGATACTCACATCACAGGAACAAGTTCAGAAAGACAAAAACGACATTCAAAAGATCCAGCCAACATGTCATGAAAAATGTGTTATAACTTCAAATTGTAAAGACAAAATTCAGACAGACATACCAAATAGAAAAAACTAAGCAACAAAACAACACAACAAAGATGGAACTTATGTCAGATAATCTAAACATAGGGATTAAATTGAAAACTTGTTGAACTACAATCATACGAGTGAACAAATGATATCAACAAGCTAACCATCAAGTTCCCTGATGGCATCTTGGGCATCCCTTCGATCGTCGAAATCAATGAAAGCATAACCAGGAGGTCTTCTGGCAACCCATACACTGCAGAAAATATTCAAACTAATAAGTATAAAGGACTTTATACAACTTCAATTGACACATCAATAATTCTAAGATAATTGTGTTAACAAAAGCACACCATATACCCGAGTAAAGCATATATCAATTTACGGGTCAGTTGCAAATTACCCTTTTGTCAATTTTGTCCACCTGTGTTAGTATGTCATACCTTCTGATAACTCCAAATACGCGAAATTCATCCTCGAGTTCACGTTCTGTGACTCTCGGATCCAAATTTCCAACGTAGACCCTGGACATCTTGAATCAAAGGCCCTCGAGTAAAACGCCTAACAACACAAATAAATCAGACATTCTACTCTAACAAAATCAATTATATGCCGAATGTGTAAAAATACAAAAGAAGCGATTCTGAGAATACTAATCCGCATAATAAACAAAGATCAAAACCAAAATAAAATAAATAAACGACAATTGAGAGACAAGTGGAAAAGGCCCGGGAAAGCTAGATTAATTTTCACGATAATCCAATTTTCCAGACTGAAAAAAGATTAGGCGACAGGATCTATTCTGGGAGTGAAAATCATTAAAATACATATAACCTACAGATCCATAATAAACCCACCCTCGCTATATGAAATAATAAACTAGTAAAGCTTTCCGCTGAAAATTCAGTAGAGTTAGAGAGAGGAACCTGAAACCCTAGTTGAAGTTTTTTGCAAAACCCTAGCGGCTGGTGAAGACTGATTAGGATCCACGAGAGCGGGGGTCGTGATAGTTTTAAAGCGGAAACCGTTAGATGTAGAATTACCTTACTACCCCTGATATTCTTATCTTGGATCTTCAAGCGGGGGCGGGAGATCTTCACTAACGTCGAAATATAAAAACCAACTAGTATAGAAACTCTATGAGGGCAATTAGAGAAATGAAATTCTGGTTTTTTAATTTTCATTTGAATTTTATGATTAGTAATAATTTTGAATAATTGATTTATTTTTTTAGAAATTATTCCAAGATTATTTATTCAAATTACTTATTCATAAATATCTTTTATGTATTATTTAAAAAAAAAATCTAGGTGAATAGGATATGTTGTTTATATCAAAGCAATTTCATTAGTTATCTTGTCTTAATTTTCTAATTGTTTGTCATGCAATTATGTTCTTTTCTTACTATGTCCAAAATAAGATCCTGTTATTTTTTTCAATTGAAAAGTTAATATCAAATAATTAACAATAAAAAAAACTTTTGAAAATTCGCATAAAAACACAATTTTATACGTTCTCAATTATCTTGTAAGAATTATATTATGATAAAACAAACTTATGAAAATAAATAGAAAGTGAGATGATTTCCTTATTGAAATGGTGTTCTCCAGTTAAAGTGTCCATATGAAGGGGATGTGATTGTTTCTGCTTTAAAAAGAAGTTATTTTCATTTAGAAAAATTAATAAATTTGTAGTAAAAGTTGAACGTGCTCAAAAGAAAAAGAAAAAAAAAATGTTAAAAACCTAATGTTGGGTGTTTGCTAAAAATTAATTTTTCAATTTTTTTTATCAAATTGTAAGATTTTGGCTAATTTTAATTTAAAATCACTTCTCCAATAAAAGTTACTTTTACCAAATATTGAAAATCACTTTTTTTTTTTTTATTTTATTAACTAGCTAAAAGTTAAAAGTTGCTACAAAAAATAACACCAAAGACCCTCATATCATATCAAAAAGTTATTTTTCTTCTAAATTTTCCTATTACGCGAAGTTTCTTTTTTATTTTATTGATGATATATTTTCATATGTTATACCTAAAATAACCTTTAATATTAATTCATCTTAATAATCATTCACAACACAATAAAAAGTTATTGATTGAATAATTTATTTATTTTTATTAAATTATATGTATATTTATATATTAAATATATTGATCATATTCTAATTATTAAGTATATATAACTGCATTACATTTTAATACATGTGAAATTTATATTAATTATCTTGTACACACGAATCAAGTGAGCAATAAATGCTATTATAATATATAATTCACGAGATAAAAATGAACTTTAACGAAAAGTCAGTTCCTGGGTACTTTGGTCATTTTACTCTTTTGGCTAGAATTATTGTTAGAGAATAATTGGAGGGATGAAATTGAAGTAAATTAAAAACATATTGTCTATTTTGCAGTTAATATAAAATCTTAGGAACCAAAATGAATTTTACTCAATATTTTCACAAAAGAGTATATAACATTTTAAAATAAGATATTAAAGTCTTATAAGTTAAGGAAAAAAAAAAAAAGGAAGTACTTGTATTTAACTTTTGAGGTTTTAACAGTTGACATGATTCTTCAATTTTAACTAATTTAATTATAAAATTGTCATTATTAATCTTTTGTAACATTTAATATCTTATTTTGTTCAAATATTTCAATAATTTATTTTTAAAACTTTAAAATTTTATAAAGCTTAAAAAATATTTGAATCATACGTATGAGCTTGATCAACTAATTTCCTTTTATATATCTTTATCAATTATCTGCAAGCAAGATTCGTTATGAATTCTATCTATTATCCTTCTTTCAATTACAAGAGTCAAATCTTCATATCAATCCCCATACATATTCCAATTTGCAAATATATCATATGTTAATTCATAATTTCTTAAAGTAGTAGTAGTAGTTGTTGTTATTATTATTATTATTATTGCTGCTGCTATTATTTTAAGAGAAACAATTAATACATTTAATTCTTATATCAATACATATATATATCAATAACATTCGACGTCGATAACTAATAAGAAATCTCTATCAAGTTTTATTGGAACGGGATTTTCTATTTCAAACGGTATTTTATCTTCTATTTCATACTTTTAAATACATGCCACGTGTATTTAATATTTTTTTATAAAAATATTTAGTAATAAATGTGTTTAGTGGAAATCTAACATCATAATAAAAAATAAATAAATAAATAATAATAATAATAATAATAAATTAAGAGAACATTAATGAGGCCACGTGCAGATAAATATTTTTCTTATTTCTGACCGTTGGGAATACACTAAAATTTACCATGTATGGCTGTGTACGGTTTTTGCTGATGGAATTACGCAACAAGTTTTTCCTAATTGGGTTATTTACCGTTGGGGGATTTAGCCGTTGGGTTTCTTGCATACAAAGACACAGACCGCTATATATATATGTGTGGCATATTCCTTCTTCTGCAATTTTCTGAATAATCTCTCAGCAATTCTGCTCTAATCATTTTATTTGCTTTAGGCCTTTCTTTCTTTTTTCAGTCTTTCGGTCCAGAGAGGGAAGTTATATGAGGCTTGCATCTTCTAGTCTTTCCGAGAAGTTAAGGTGCCTCTTCGAAATACTATCTACTTTTTATTTCATTCTAGGACTTGTTAATCATGCCATAGAGCATTCAGGAAGACTGATATGCTTTGCTTGGCTCAATGAGGGGAAAGAGGAGATTGAAAGAGGAGGTTATTCAGAATCTATGTTGTTCACTTCTCATCGACCGCCATTCCTTTCAAGCTTTGCATGCCTTGGAGTATGTGGCTTTTGTACTCGTAGATTGACATCACAGGTGGAGTGTTGCAAAATTATGTTTGGTCTTTTGCTCATTGTTTGTCGTAAAGTAAATATACTGATAGTTTGTTCAATTGCAGCACAGGATATTCGCGTTGAGTTGATTGATAGCAATCTTGCGATAGACTTATGGCGCTTCAGAAGAATGGATGCCGTGGACAACCATGAAAGGATACAGGAATTTTCTGTTGCCATAGTTGTCTGTAAATTTCTCTCCCCATAAGTACCTGTTCTTTAGAAATACCGCCTGTTTGTGGTTATGCTCTTAACGGCCTTCCTTAATCCTTACAAACGTTAATTATCAATTTTCCAAGAATCATGTCATGTTCTGATGTCGTTTGAGTAATTGCATGTATCTTTTTGCGAAAATGATTGTGCTATTTCAACTTTCTTAGAGGTCTACTTTCTCTTCCATCTGAAAAATGATGTTATTTTAGGACATGTCTTTTCAGTCTTGCGGTTCATATATATCTATCCTTAATCACTCAATGGTATGCTTAGACTGTCTCTTTGAATCATTTTGCCATCTGTGCAGTTGTATAGATGTTGATAACAGTACAGTATCTACGCTGGTCCTCACATTATTTTTGCTGTACAGAGTATGAAGGTGTTGGCAGTGTTGCAGCTCACAATGTGTGGCACCGGTCGCCTTTAGTTGAACTACTATGATGAAGTGGAGTTAGCTAACATGGATAGCCTCTCTCTCACAAACTGATGTTGTACTACAGGTAAAGCATCAGCAGTAAACTTTGCCCTCTGCTGCTGTTTTCGATTGCTTCCCTGTCCAGAATACATGATACAATTTGTCTTGTTATTTTCTATTGCGTTGTGGTGTTGATCAGTTGATTTTGTTTATCAAGAGCTCGTCGTTAGACATCACAATGCCAGAAAGCTTTGAGAACTTTTTGAAAGTCTTGAAAACAAATCACTTCGTCCAGATAAAGAAGGCAGCTGACTTGTCTTGTTTTAAGCTGTGTAGGTACCTTGTCAATTTCAGGTGGTTTTGTTTGATACCTTTTCATTTAGTGATCTAGATATAGGTGGAATTAAGTTAAATGTATTTTTTCATTGTTGTCTTGCTTATGTGTGTAGGTTGGCGAGGAATTCAGCCGAACATGGGTGAGCTGGCAAATAATATGCTATTGACTCTGTCAGTTTACATTTCTGCCAAAAAATGGTTTTATTTGGCTTTATAAATCAATTTACTTGTTGAAGTACTACATTATTGGAGACTCTAGGAAGGTGACTGGGTCTAATCCTTTCTTCGCTAATCTCACTCCTTGCATATGGGGGAAAGATGTACTTCTAGGTGAGACAAAATACCCATTTTGGATAATACCATAAAACATAAAGCTACATCACTCTAATGAGTGAAAGAGGTCTAATCTTCTAGAAGGAGTATGTGGGGCAATATTTCAGCAAATAAATATTGTTCTGATGTTTTTTCAGGATTGTGGGTCTGATCTCTTGCTGCGGGGGCCATTCCTAGTTTGCGATGTCAAAGGATGGAGCTTTGTTAAGAACTCTTAGAAGTAACTTTTCCTGCTATATATTTCATTTATCGTTTGATTTGATAATGAGTTGGTGGGTGGAGTTTAAGTATGGATTATTGTGAAAAGTATTCATAACGACTCAATTCTGTATGCTATCTTCTCAATTCCTTTTTTTTTTTTTTGGCTTTATTAATGGGCTGTGGATATGGAACCTTTACAAGCGAGGGTACTAGCAATGCACAAAGTTTTTTTCTGCTTGCACTCTTATCACCTTTATTTCCTGATACTGGTTCTTCTTCCTCCTCCTTCTCCTCGACTACTTCTTTTTCCCAGGTATTCTAGTCCTTCCAAATGTACTTCTGCTCATTAAATGCAGATATTACAATGCGTTGCTTGTGCTCTGAGGATAATCTCTCTTATGCAAAAGCACTACATTTCCTTCGACAATAGTTCCTCCAACTTTAGCATAGAAGGTCAATGAACCAGTTCAGCCATCCAAAGCAGGAAGGCGTCAGGAACTGGGATAATTGGGAGATTTGGACAATTCGAAGAGCTGCATTGTGTGATTGCCATTATTCGGCAGTAAGATATCACTGTTTGTTACTGTTTCTATTTAATCTTGCATATGCCTTTTTTCCTTGAGAAACCATTTCGTTGCTGGACAGCTTGATCAAAATTTAAACCAACAATGAAGCTGAAAGTTACTGAGGCAAAGCTTTTTAAAATTTGATGTTGAAATATAATGTGGGAAGACTTAAGAGGAGAGGTGCTTGTTAAGTCTTCCATAAAATCATCAATTTGTTGATTGATTCTTATACTTCTACAAGTAATGTATCTTTACCTTTTAACCTTATCTCATGCCCTTCTGCAGACAAAGCTGAGAAAAGTGCCCTTCACTTGCAAGATCTTTTGGATCCAACGTGTAATTTAGTCCCTCATACTGGATATGTGAAAAGAGTATTTTGTGTATCATTATCAGCCAATATTGACCACAAACTCAGTCCATGTTCTTAAAAGAAAAGCTGCGTACAACATGATTCTTTTGTCTAGGTTGATTAATATATTGCTTGATTCTCGACTTCTCGACTGCTTGATCTACCTCATATGAAAAGTAGCTTTGTTCAATCTGAACTAGGTATCCACTTAAAACTTTTTTTTTACTCCTTTTTTTTTTCTAAACATATGATGCTGAAATTGTCAAAGTAATGGTGAAGAAGAAGATGAAAGTATTAGTGAGGCCCTGATGGTTCTTGAACATGATGGGGTTCTTACTCATGCTGACAGAAATATTCTATGATTCTCATTCACACAAGATAGTATTGAGCAGTGTGCAATTAGCTTATCAAAACATCTACCCCCTGCACTGTCTCATCAATTTTCTTGGCAGGCTGCTGAACCGGGAATGAAGTACTCAGGAGTCCTAGCTTTGCACGACGACATTAGGGAGGCCTTTGGACGGGTATCCTATCCTAGATGGTTTATTAATACTTACTAACATGTTATCTATCTGCGACAGTGATACTGATAATCCTGTGCCTGGAGTGATGGATTGGGGTGCCAACTTCTAGAAATTATGATGGCGGCTTCGCCATCAAACTAACAGTATGTGGAAGCAATCCTTATAATAGACTTGTGGCGTGGAAGGATATGGGAGTTTTCTGTTGCCATAGTTGTTCTTTAAAATTGCCTGTTTGTGGTTCTTCTTCCAATAAACATGCTTGTGAATGTTAATTATTGCTTTTCTAAGAATTATGTCCTGTTCTGATGCCATCTTGAGTAATTGCATGCATATTTTCATAAAAACAGTTATGCTATTTCAGCTTTCTTGGGGTTCTAATTTGTCTTCCATCTAATAAATTATGTTATTTTAGGACATTTCTTTTCAGTTTTGTTGTTCATAATCTCTGTACTTAGTCACTCAATGGTATTCTTAGTCTCTCTCCAAATCCATATGCCATCTCTGCAGTTGTCTAGATGTTGATGATAGTATAGCATAGTCTCTCTGTCCCCACACACTTTTTTTTCTGTACAAGGTATGATGGTGTTAGCAGTGCAGTAGCCACAAGGTGTGTGGCATCGGTCGCCTTTCTCAATGCTTTCATTGGATTACTATGACAAGGTGGAGTTAAGCAACATATGGATAGTTCTTTTCTTCTTTTCCCCCCTGCTCTGTTTCCTCGTTCCCCTCATCCAGAGCAGAAGCTTTAAGATATTATTATTCAAAAGTTTCTTTATTCTTTTCTTTTAGCAGTATTCTTTCTTTGGTTCAAGGATGCATGGTTTCAAGTCGCTTCTGCATCTGGTTGAGTCTAGAACATAAAGATAAGTCTGGAACGTAAGATATTATAACCCTTTTGATTTACTGGAGGTAAGGTGTGAGCAGTAAATTTTTCCCTCCACTACTCTCTTTCAACTGCTTCCTTGTTCAGAATACATGATACAATTTGTATTGTGTTTTCTATGGCTTTGTGGTGTTGATCTCTTGATTTTATTTATCTCAAGAGCTGTACATAAAACATCATAATGGTACAAGGCTTTGAGATCTTTACATCAACTCTTGAAAATAACTCACTGTGTTCATATAAGGAAAGCAGTGGTATTGTCTTGCTTTAACCTGTTTAGATACCTTGTTAATTTCAGGTGGTTTTGGTTCAATACCTCGTCATTTAGTGATCTAAATAATAGATGAGAATTAAATTAAATGCATGTTTCCTTGTTGTCTTAGTTATGCATGCAACATTGCGAGGAGTCGAGCTAAACATGGATCTGGTAATTACTGTGCTATTGCTTCCGTCAGTTTATATTTTCTGCCAAAAAAAAATCCCTTTATTTTGGCTTTATAAATCACTTTACGTAAGTATTACATTATTGGAGACTCTAGGAAGGTGAGTGGGGGTCATCTTCCTGATCACGCACTTGATCACATGGATGAAAGACTAATGGTGGATAGTTAGGTGAAGAAAATTTCCGCTTCGTATAATACCAGAAAGCATAAAGCTATAACACCTAATAAGCGAAATAGGACAAATCTTCTAGAAAGAGTATGTGAGGCAGTAGCAAGAAGTAGATATTATTCTGTTGTTTCTTTAGGTTTCTTGCTTCTGATCTTTTATATTGCAGGGGCCATTTTTGTTAAGAACTCTTACAAGTAACTTTTTTGCTAACATCTTCCATTGATCATTTGATTTCATAATGCATTTTTGTATGGAGTTCAATTGTGGATTATTGTGATAAATAATTATAGCAACTAAATTTTGTATACTATCTTCTTCGTGGAGCTTTGTTAAGAACTCTTACAGTAACTTTTTCTGCTCTATCTTTCATTGTCGTTTGATTGATACTAAGTTGGTGGATGGAGTTACATATGGATTATTTTGAAAAACATTTCATAAGAACTCAAGTTTGTATGCTGTGGACTGTGGATTTGGAACCTTTACAAGCCAGCGTGCTACCACTACCAATGTAAAAGGAATGATGTTGTTCTGCATGTGCTCTTATTACCTTTATTTCCTTATACGGGTTCTTCCTGCTCCTCCTCAACTACCTCTCTTTCCTCCATGTGTTCTAGTTCTCCTGAATGTTATTTTTACTCATTAAGTGCAGATATTACAATGTGTTGCTTGTGTTCTGAGGATAATCCTTCTTGTGACAAGCACCACCTCTTTCTTCAAGAGCAGTTCCCAAACTTTACCATAGAAGGTCAATAACCATCAGCCGTCCGAAGCACTAACAAGTCGGGGAAGTGGGATGATTGGGAAATTTGAGCAGTCTGAAGAGCTGCACTGTGTGATTGCCTTTATTCAGCAGTAAGATATCAACATTTACAGTCTCTATTTAATTTTGCATATGTTTTTCTTCCTTGAGAAATCATTTCATTGCTGGACAGTGATGATCAAACTCCAAAACAAAAGCTGCAGCTGAAAGTTTCTGAGGGAAAGCTTTTTAAAATTTGTAGTTAAAATATACTGTGGGAATACCTAGAGTAAAGGCGCTTATTAATTCTTCCACACAATCATCATTTTGTAGATTGATTCTTATCACTATCTTTTTTGCCTATCGTGCAGACAAAGCTGAAAAGGACCCTACCTTGTACTGGGTATGAGAAGACTAACGCAATGCAACCATATCTCTGAAGATTAAAGTTCTTCAGTTTTGTTCTACCATGTGCAAATACATGTCACTCTGGTGGTCAGCTTTACTTACCTGTCATACATCCTTTATGGTTTATTCATATAATTTTGCACTTAACTAGATACACCAAATGAAATTAGAAATGTCTGTTTTCTATCATGTAATTGATCGGTCTCATACTGCTTAACAGTTCTCTTGGCTTCAGGAAAATAAGTTTTGCTGCTGCATCTGAAATCTGAATTAATGTATCCTGCATTAATTGAGGATGCTTCTCTTGATCACATTGGTTAGACACACGACTTCATATGAACCATATCTATTATTTTGTCCTTAATTCATGCCACTGCTTAGTGTTTTCATTCCTTTGTTGTTGGTCTTCACTTTGCGATGCATCACATTTGAACTTGTGTTAGCATAATCATTCCGTTTGATTTTGTAGTTCTTCTTAAGGTTTTTATGATGCCCATCTCAGGTGGATGTACAGCTGGCTTTGCCTCCATAGTAGATACCGTTATGACTTAAAAATATACAGCTTGGACGATGGCCATGTAGTATTCATTATCGAAATTTCATATGTTTGATAGTTTGAGGAGAATCTCACCGGATTGCCAAATTTCAATCTGGCTTCTTCATTTGTTTGTTCAATATTAACAGATGTCGACTGCTGTTTTCGCCAAAGGTCTTCTACACTTGGAAGGACAGTAGGCATCTCTCTTGGTAAACAGTAATACTTTTTTGTGATTTGTTACTCTTTACATTTTCTTAAATTTGTTTAACGTTTCACTCATCAACAAGGACTGTTCCATGTTTGGTGGATCTGAAACTGCAAGTTCTGAGATGGAAGAAACTAAGGTTTGCATACAATTATTACCGGGATAAATTTATTGCTTAGATCGGTTTCTAGATCGATGTCATTGTCCTATGAAGCCTATGAAAATTTACAATTTGTATTCCCTAGTATCGTGTCTTTCTCTTCTGTTATAGTTTGTCGTTATATTAACAAAGAGTCTTGTTGATTAAGAGGGTGTTTGAGAGCTTATATATGTTATAAGATCTTCAAAATATCTTAAACGATGTTTAAGAGCTTATACATATTACAAAGTATTTGGTGAATTTTCCTTTCCTTTTTTTTAAAAAAAAATATCTTATAAGGTTCTAAAATAATATGTTAGGATCTTAACATGCTCTTTATACTTTTATCATATTAAATTACAAAATTATTAATACTATTATCTTATAAGTTCTAAGATCTTATTCTATTCAAACATTTCAATAACTTATTTTTAAAAATAAAGTCTAACATCGATATAAGAAGTAAGAGTTCATAAGATGTTTTAGAAAAGCTTAGCCAAACACCCTCTAAGTAAGACACAATAAACATATCCTCATATATTAAATCTGTGGTTTTGAATTTTGAGTCTTCCATCAGCCCTCGTTACTAATTTCATAAAAGATACCTCAAAGATGAACTTCATAGTGTCTTTCTGTGCAGTTCTTTCTGTTAATTTGAAGTGTTATTTTGAGTGCTTGAGAAGTTATGATTGATCAAAAAAGTGATCGAAAAGTTATGCTTCTAGATATATGCAATTTTGAGTCTTGGATGCAAGCACTTATTAAAAATATGAAAGAAATACTTGGGATCATGCTCAAAATTTTTATTCTCTTGTCAACTTCTTTTTTTATTTGCGTTTCACCAGGCCAGGCTAAAGCCACTGGGACAAAAAACTATTCATAGAATTTTTGGTGCTGAAATCCTTGGGCGCATGCTCTTGTTTTTTCATCTAAGGTCCCGAAGACAGGAGGTTGGTTAATTTTTCCTGTAGAAGTATTTCATACGGCATAAGTTGAGTCAAGTTTTTACAGGTCTTTGTTCTGAAAATGTCTTTATAGCTACGGTCATGAACCTGTCTTATTCCTTCAATTAATAAGGGTAAAATAGTCAGTTCGTGCGTAAAATTGAAAACCCAGCCTCGGATCCACTTAAATTGCTTTCTTAGAATTTGGACAAGTTGAGCTATTTTTCAAGAAATGGAAGAGGTTATTGACTATTTAAAATAACACGATTTGTTATGAGCTAGATTGGGCAATTCTCCCTTGTTTACAAATACCTATTCTTGCAATTTTGGTACTACGATATAGTGGGGTAAGGCATCGACCTAACGTTGGAACATAATTCACATCCACATCCTATTTTGTCATAGTCTCAATATCCTCTTCTTTTTCGAACTAAGTTCTTTTCAATTTTGATTATTCTCCTCTAGTCCTCTTGTAATAAACTTCATGTTGTCCAATTTTTATTTTCTTGTTTTATTTGGTTACTATGATGTCTGTGAGTTGAATACTTTTATGTTGGTTGTTAATTCTATAGGATAGGAGAAGCCCTAGTAAGTATTAAATATTTTCTTATAAAAATACTTTTATGTTAGTTATTAATGTGCTTGTGCATAATGAAGTAAAATGGAAAATATAATACAATTTAAATTGGAGGTCATATCTACCTTGAATTGCACCAAAACTAAAAGAAATGGTCAATGTGGAGTAAAAGGGAAATGTGGAGAGATGGGCCGTTCGAGCTTATTTTTATTCCTTGTTTGCACTCTATCCAGGTTAAAGCTCAACCCAATTTTCTATAAGATTACGCTTTGATTACATCAGAGAAAAGAAAATTGGAAATAAGGAGGGATGGTAATATATTGGGTCATAATCAAAACAAAATAATTTGAATTCGATTATTGATTTTTATATATGAGTTTGACCTGAGTTTATTAATATTAAGTCTAGATCCAACTACAATCTAGAATTTGATAAGAAAAATTGATTTGAGTAATAATCATTTAAATATTTGCTTAGCAATTAAAGGAAATTGATGATTTTGGCTATTAAAATATATAAAATTTTTATATATACCCAATACTATTATTTTCCATAATTTAATAAAAAATGTTCGCGCGTGTGTGTGTCAAATGTTTATCGAATATATCCTTCTCTTTGCATCATCTTGTTGTTATGAACTAAATCATATTGTGACAAAATAAATATTTTTATGTTTTAAAAGTGAATAAACGCCTATCATGTAAATGTAAAGATCAATGGATTTTTTTTATCTCGTATTTAATCAACTAGGCAATTGAGATTATCCATATTAGTAGTATTTTGTTTTCTATTCTTCCCTTCATACTTTTAGTGACAAAAAAATTAAAAAGTTGCTTCATCACTACAATATTTCATTCTAACTTAATAAATAACATAATCCTCCTAATGCACATGACCCTTTAACCCTCTGAGCACAATATGATGAATTAAGAATAGGAGTTCCACTTTAATGCGACTTGAAAAATTTGAATTCACAACTTAAGCTTTATTGTTCACAAACTTTACTATTCTAAGAGGATATTTAAAAATATATTATATTATAGTATGAAAGTTTTAAAATCACGCTTTATTCATTCACATTCATGCTTTACATTATTGAAGTACACTAGATCTTATCAAACTTTTTTATTTATTGTTTTCCTTTTTGGTTAAAATGTTTATGTTTTACTATTTATTGAATTTTGGCACCATAACATTGGTCCATTGTCGATGAGTCCTTATCTCTATGATAAGGCGGTAACTGATAGGGTGTAGGCTTTCTTCTATCATATGATTAATTTTATGCTACTATATAATAGTTTAGAAGATTTTTCTCATGCTTGTTAATATTTGATCCTTGAACGTATTGAAATAATTATATTCGTGTATTAGGTAAATGTAAACTCAAATTTTCTATTCTATTCCCATAATCCGTAAAGTATTCTACTTATAAGAGAATGCCTCCTTATCCTGATAAATTAAACAATAACATTAAAATTTTTTCATTATTTTTTTCTTATGTTCTTTTTGTTGATATTCTCCCACAAGTGATGTATCATGGACAAAGGCAAGTGACATAGAGGTTTAAGCCCCTTTTTCTTTAAATGTATCTTGAATGAATATATTATAAAAATATTAGTGTAGAAAATATTTATTAATTAAAACATTCTCAGTTTCTAACAATTTTCACTTTTGCTGCTCCTGTTCTTGTTCTCACTTTACGTGACTTAGATTCCCACCAATATATCTACTTTAAGAAGGAAAGTTGCAAGTAAACGATAGATAATGGAGAATCACTTATAAAGCAAATCAAAGTTAAAACAAATCAATTAGGGAATTAATTCCAAGTGCTAACCACTGCTAAAGTTGCTTTTAAATTGACAATATCAACAACAACAACAGCATCAACCACTTCTCAAAATAAACTCATATTTGGTTGACTTTTATTAAGAATAAATGATCCTCAACCACACCAACCAGCCCTTTTTCTATATTTCAGCACATTTTAAACATAAGGTCAATTTAATGCCAACTTATTGTCTTATTCTTTTTTTATCATTTATTCCCCCAATTGTAGTTGACTTTTTGCTTTCTACTTCTGCTTTAGTTTGGGAGTGATTATTGAATTGCAAGTTGTCTCTCCCTCTCTCTTTATCTTTTTTTGAAGAAAAATATTAAAAAAAATTAAATACAAAATAACATAACTTGAATTGATGATATTTCAATATTTGACTTATTAACATTAATGCTGGAAATATATATCTTGCAACCAGAAAAAGTACAAATTATCGATGTACAATATTTTTTTTCTTCAAATATAGACCAAAATATTTGCTCTTAAAATTAGATAACACTGATTCTGATTTTTTAAATAAATAAATAAATAAATAGTACTTGACCGACGTAATTATAAAATTTTCTTCTTCTTCTTCTTCTTTTTTTTTTTTTTTAATTTTTCGTCTGCTTCAAGGAAATTAAGATGTGCTGTCTCTAGAAAGGAACAAGAAGAGTAGGGACCAAATTAATGTTTGCCATCAACAATAGCTTTAGCAGCCTCTCGATGTCCAAAACGGTCAACGCGTTCGCATTTGTTTATGTGACTTAAATTATGTCCCATGCTTGGTTGTTGTTTAAGGTTTCAGTTTACCTAATTATCACTTTTGGTCAACCACTTTAGTTTCCCTCTCTTTTTTCTTTTATTTTTATTTATTAGACCATATTTTTATAAATAGATTGAGGTAAAATTAAAATTAAAGGGAGTAGAATAACCCTGTAATAATAAAACTTAGCTATATTCAAGATTTTTTTCATATTATATATAGTTTTAACCGTATCACTTGAATGATCTGCGTAGAATAATATGTAGCAACATGAATCGCATGATCTTAATATTTTAAGTTATATTTTGTTTCGATTGAAATCAAAATTTATATTGGTCAATTCGTATTTAAGTTGCATAGTGCAAAACCTCAATAAATAACTATTAAATAATGTTTAGCTGTAGTTAAGATTTGGGAGCATATGCTGATCACTATTAAAAGAAACATAACTTAAATAATTAGGCTTAAAGTGCTAAACTGGCATGCAATTTCCATCCCACTTGCATTATTGGCAAGTGACATCATATACAGCTTCTTTTTTTATCAATAACATCATCTACATATGTACATACATGTGTATATGTGTGTGTATAACTTCTAAATGCATTCAAAAGGTAAATTGCCATATCTTATACGAGAGGTTAAATATACATACACACATTGAAAATATCATTGTGTCCATCATCGTTGTCCAGACGTGAGGAACAATACTTATATATAATTTTCTCATCTTCATTTATCATTTGAAACAATTTTTGAATAAAAATCAATCATCAATGTGCACTGACGAGACAATAACTAAATTCAATTAAATCTCATCCCACATCAAGAAATCGAGAGGCATGAGACGATCTATAACTCATTTGCACAGTCAACCATTTGATACGTCTTCCCAAAATAAAATATCATATGCATGTTAATTAATTACAAATCTAATGATCATATCATATGTATTTAAATGCATGCAAATTGGGATGCATTTCATTGCACTGTTGAGTATTGACTTTTGCAATAAAAATCAAAGTCAACTAGTGTTGTTCTTGTATAACCCTTCAAAGATGAAAGATTGAAAAGTCAAAAGTTTGTCACTTTTTCTTTTTAACTTTGAATTAGTTGGAACATTAATTTATGTTGGATGAATATTAGTGGCTTACACTCGGAATTTCATCGCACTGCTTTTGAAAAGTGATGCGTGTGATCCACTTTCATGTTGGATCAGATTATTTTATCCTTAATTTAAATAATAATTAGGAAAGAAAAATATTCATTTCTACCAAGATTTCAACATCCTTTACCTAGGTCTTTCTTTATTATTTTGAATTTAATCAAATTATTATTATTATTATTATTATTATTTGATTTTACGTTTGACGACTATGGCCAAGAAGGCTATTTGAATAAGTTTCTCAGAATATCTTATAACATATTTGAAAATTTATAAATTTTTATAAAATATATAATAGGGTGATTAAAAAAAAGTTTATAAACATTCAAAATAAGATGTTATAAGGATTAAACAAATAATTATTGTTATTATTATTGTTATTATTATTATTATTTTGAGAATATTGAATTTCTAACTTATTTTGAAGAGTTAATTTTGCCAATAATTTTTAATCGTAACTATGCTAATCATAAATTTATCACTAGTTACATATTTTTAGCATTTTATTTCATCTAAATACTTTGAAGACTTATTCTAACATAAGACTAACTTAAAACTTATCAGGGAGATACGAAGGGTTTTATTAGATCTTTTAAATAAACTTGCTGCACCCTTGTAAATATAATAATAATAATAATAATCAATCTTTTTTTTTTTAGAGAAAAAAAAAATAATAATCAATCTTTTAATAGATATGTATATATATATTGCTTTTTCTTGTTCCTTGAAAAAAGGTCTCAAATCTCAAAAAGACCATATTAACCCTTAAATTCCTTGGCCATGGTTCCCAATTTTGGTTTTCAAAGTCTGGAGTCCGAACCTAGTAGGCGGGTCGAGTCATGGTCCGGTCAACCATCTTAGTTGATCCGGTCAAATTGGTGTTTCTTTCCCCGATATATTTTATTCTTTTTTATTGACCGTTTTTACATGAAATTATTTTTTTCAATTAAACAAGTGAAATAAGTTCAATTTGCGTTTTGGATTGACAAAGTTAAGAATTTTCCATTAATACTAACAAATTCCTTCTTTTTTTTTTTTTTTTTTTGATAAATTAGGAATTTCATAGACCAAAAAGCAATTAACAAATTCCATATAAGAAAAATTAATACTAGTTCAATGGTACATGACCTTTAAAAAAATTATCAAACTACATTAGGAATTATATAATATTTGTATTAAATAAAATTATTTAAAATACATGTGGAAACATATTTAATTTTGTCAAAATTGTTCAAATAGCTATATATTTAAAGCACTAGTCCCTGGGTAGGTCTGTTTTCTAGTGTTATCTCTAAAATATTATTTGAGATCAATTCACCTAATTATCACCTATGACTCAATAAAAAGTCACAATTTACTGTTTATCTCCTGATACTAAATTATATATATTTATTTATATTAAATATATTGATTATATTATAATTATTAAGTACATATAAATCAAATTTATATTATATTTAATATATAAAATAATGAATTTATATATAGATTCTGTTTATGCACTCTTTACTATATCTTATAAGCGTGAAGGCGCGTGGCAACAGTGTACGCGGGCTTCCAACTCTTTTTCTAATTTTTTCTTTTTATTTAAAATGACATCGTTTTGAGATTTTTCACTTTAAATATTTGCATCGTATTCATCCTTTGTTGTCAACAATTTCAATTTATTGGTGGGATCCATAAAAAATCAGAAGAAATTTTGGTTTTCCAATTTTGCCCATGCCTTTGGTCTTTTGGTTTCCATCAGAAAATGTCTTGGGAGGGTATATAGTCGGGGCCAAAAAGGGGCAAAAAAGTTTGAATGGGTAAATTTTTTTTTTTCCCGGCTTCTAGTAATAGTCAGGCCATAGAAACGACAAATTCACAATGGGATCCACGTGGCAACATATCACAGGTGATACGACTTTGATATCCTCGAGAATCAGAAAAGTCATGGTCAACTCCTTTGAGTGCATCGGGACCGTTGATGGGACTCGGTTAAATCGGACGGTTGAGGAAAGATGCACCGGCTGTAGTGGTTTTCTGTTTTCTAGGTAAAGCAATAGATGGTCAACCTTTTCCCATGTGATGTGTTCCATTTTTAGTCAGCCTTTTATTAATAGTTTTCTTTATTATATTAACAATTAATTGTCAAAATCTCGAGCTCTTTCGTGCATGAATCTTTGTTAAATTAAAATAATTGCTCTTTTGGACCAACAATTTTTGTAAATTCAAAGTGACCACTTGTATTTTTTAAGATAAGCTATTATGCCTGTGTCGCCTTTTGTAAACTAAACTAAGCTCTTGGTGCCTGGTGGCACTACATTGACAAAGTCAATATTTGAGCCGATCAATTCAAGTGTCTGATATATTTGCGATTTAACACGAGAGAATTTGAATATAATGTAGTAGGCTGAAATCATTACTACTTTCACCCATTTTTATCGAAAAAGAAAAAGACAAACAATTACAACATTTAAACAATGCTGTTAAAGAAAAAAAAGCCTCACACACTGGTGAAAATCAAACTTACAACCCACAAAATCATAAAATTTCCATTTTACCATTTGGATAAATACCATTGACAAATTAATCTCGTTTCTACTAGATACAATACTTAAAATTACAAAATTCTCATAACAGTTTTGAAATCCACATGATTAATTTTATTTTAATTTATTGATAACCAATGAAATTACCATAAAAATGAATGATATATGATCTAAAAACAACTTGCTCAATGATTGTTCTC
>JACFYI010002305.1:1518754-1543746 GCA_014898755.1 Handroanthus guayacan
AGGGCCAGGCCTCGGAGATTGTAGATGGGCCGACATTTTTTATTTGAGGCCCAATGGGTTAATAATCGTTTTTCGGATTTTGTCACTGTCATTGTGCTTTTAAAATGAGGCGAAGTCTGGCCCATAATGGAGGAAATCCAATTGGCATTTGTCCAAGAAGAATAATTTGATTCTCAAGAGTTTGCAGCGAGAAATAACAAGAAAGCCCAATCATGAATTCGTGAAGTGCTTGCATCTATATGTTTTGCTCTGTGTTTGACTTGGCATTTTACAACAGCTAAACAAAGTTATAACTTATAAGTGAATGTGTGCGAGGGAGAGTGAAGATCTATTTTCATTGCACAATCAAATTAACTATTAAGTTATAAAATATTTGAGAGCTTATAAAAATTTATAAAGTATTTGATAGATTGTTAAGAAAATAAGCTCATAAGCTCAAATAAGTTATGATTTCATTTTCATAAACTCTTTTTAAAAAATAATGAGTTCTTAATTTACTTTTAAGTCTCAAATTTTTTTTTTTTTAAGACAAGCTATAATCGGATCAATTATTAATATTTTATAAACTCAAAGATAATCTTATTTTACTAAAATATTTCAAGGGTGTATTTGTAAAATAAGATTTAATATTTGTAAGTATAAACAATTGTAAACTCTTTTAAATAAATTTAACGAGGCATTCTTTCAAGAATTTAAGAAATAAATCTGCTTAAGATTTTATAAGTTTGATTTTTACCATCATTAATTTGTATAGTATTCTACTGTATTTAGTTTTTTATTGTCTAATTGTTTTCTTAGAGATTTTTTGTTTACTAATCATTAATTTTTAAATATTATTGATCTGATTTAGTAATATAAAAGTCGGATGCATTACCCATTTCTTTAACAAAAATTAAAAAATTAAGAAGTGTTATCACCGACATGCTAATAACTTGCTAAACTTGACGAGACAAGAAGCAGGACACGCTAGAAGGTTGCAATAAATTCACCTAGGAATTTCACCTTCGTTATTATGACTTCGATTCTATCGAACATTATTCTTCTCCATATCGGCAAATGATTTTACTCCAAATAGCGGGAAGTAAAGAAGAAAAAACAAAAGAAAATGAAAGAAAAATGGATTTATTGTCTTGCATTTTGGCTGATTCGCTGGACTCGAGCGAAGACTGCTGGCGAAAAGCCATACTTTTCCAGTTCCCGATTTAGGGTTCTTCTTTTTCTTCACTCTTTCTAAACACGCGTCTGAATCATCGCATTCTTTTTGGAGTTATACTGATCTCTTATTCGGAATCCCATTGCTTTTAGACAATATTCTCAGTGAGTTCCTCTTCTTCTTTACTCTTGTTTTATATTTTAAATACACAAAAAATTGTTGATTTTAATTGGGTTCTTGGTTGTTGTACTTGCCGCGAACTTCTGTTTCTTGATTTTGTTGGTCAAGATTTGGTGAAGTTTGGTGAAGGGAAAGAATGGAAGTTGATTATTACAAGAACCCAGGTTGATTTTCTTTTATGTGGAGTGAAAAAGATTAGTATTTTTCTTGTTGGTAGAATAAATTTGTGGTTTTGTTTTGTAATAAGATGCTGGACTGAGTTGTTTGTGATTGGCTTGTCCTAATGGATGAAAGCATTGAGCATTTGATATCTGCTAGGAAGTTGTTAAAAGCAAGTGTAGAGAAATCCAAAGCTCTAGGATCATCTTTAGAAAAAGTTGGGTCTAGATTAGATGAGATTAACCAGAGATTACCTTCGTTAGAAGTAGCAATTCGACCGATACGGGCTCAAGCCGATGCCCTTAGTGCTGTTGGTGGGCATATAAATCGAGCCGTAGTCCCTGCAGCTGCGGTTCTTAAGGTTTTTGATGCGATCCATGGTCTTGAAAAGTCATTGTCCGATCCTCAATCTGATCTCCCGGGGTATCTTGGTGTGCTTAAACGGCTTGAAGAGGCATTGAGATTCTTGGGAGAGAATTGTGGGATGGCCATTCAGTGGTTGGCTGATATAGTTGAATATTTAGAGGATCATAAGGTGGCTGATTCACGGTTTGTTTCGGGGTTAAAGAAGGCACTTAAGAATCTTCAAGAACTCGAGGCTGGTGAGGAAAAGGGTCATCTTGATGGTGGGCTGATCGAAGTTGCTTTGGATCGATTAGAAAATGAGTTTCGTCGGCTGTTGGTAGAGAATAGTGTTCCTTTGCCCATGTCATCTGCCATGTTGCCCGGTGAACAAGCCTGCATTGCCCCATCACCTCTTCCGGTGGCTGTTATTCAGAAGTTACAAGCTATTTTAGGGAGATTGATAGTGAATGATAGGCTTGACAAGTGTATATCCATTTACATTGAGGTCCGGAGCTCAAACGTTCGTGCGAGTTTGCAAGCACTTAATTTGGATTATCTTGAAATGTCAGTTTCTGAGTTTAATAATGTGGCAAGTATAGAAGTTTATGTAGCTAAATGGGGAAAACATTTGGAGTTTGCTATGAAGAACTTGTTTGAAGCCGAATACAAACTTTGCAATGATGTGTTTGAGAGGATGGGATTGGACGTTTGGAAGAGCTGTTTTGCTAAAATAGCCGCTCAGGCAGGAATTCTTGCTTTCTTGCAGTTTGGCAAAACGGTCACAGAAAGTAAGAAGGACCCTATCAAGCTATTGAAGCTGTTGGATATTTTCGACTCCCTAAATAAATTACGATTGGATTTCAATCGACTGTTCAGTGGCGCTGCTTGTGCAGAGATCCAAAATCTGACGAGGGATCTGATCAAGAGGGTAATTGAAGGTGCTTGTGAGATTTTCTGGGAGCTTTTGGTTCAAGTTGAACTGCAACGACAAACACCGCCACCTGCAGACTGCAGTATTCCCCGAGTCGTAGCTTTTATTACAGATTATTGTAATAAGCTTCTTGGGGATGACTATAAGCCAATTCTTACACAAGTCCTTGTCATAGAAAGAAGTTGGAAGCATGAAAAGTACCAAGAGAGAATCCTAATCGGTGAGCTTCTAAATTTAGTTAGAGCCATTGAGTTGAACTTGGAAACGTGGTCCAAAGGTTATGAAGATGTCGTTTCGTCGTATATATTCTTGATGAACAATCATTGGCACTTATACAAGTATCTTAAGGGCACGAAACTCGGAAGTCTTCTTGGGGACTCTTGGTTAAGCGAACATGAACAGTACAAGGAGTATTATTCAACTATGTTCATGCGTGAAAGCTGGGGCAAACTACCAGCGCTCTTAAGCCGGGAAGGGCTGATTTTGTTTTCCGGGGGGCGTGCTACGGCTCGTAATCTGGTAAAACAACGATTGAAATCTTTCAACGAAGCTTTTGACGAGATGTATAAGAAGCAGTCCAACTGGATCATTGCAGACAAAGATTTGCGGGACGAGACAAGTCAGGTTATAATTCAGACAATTGTGCCTGTTTATCGCAGTTACATGCAGAATTATGGGCCATTGGTCGAACAAGACGCGAGTGCAAGTAAATATGCAAAGTATACAGCTCAGTCTCTAGAGAAAATGCTAAGCTCTCTTTTTCATCCAAAGCCAGTGAAACAAGGTAGCTTCAAAGTGAGGCAACCTAGTGGGAAATTCAATAACAGCGTTGTTGATCAGAGCCAAACTTCTCCGGCTGTTAAGTGAGCTCTAATATGATCAAACGCATGGTTTACCTGAAATGAGCCACATGCCAAAGTCGGTTGAGTTCCTGTGTATATAATAGCTTTCTAACGCTTGATGATCATCTACATCCGGTTTCAGGGGACAACGTTGGATGCTTCTGAGGCTCATTTACATGAAGTTTGAGGCGATTATCGCAGAATATGTTGATGATCTTGTTCTGCTTTTGCTTCCTGGGATTTGTAGAGGAAATATATGGTTCTGTCTGTTCAATTATGACATATCTTTGTTCACAATTCCATGAGTAGGTATAAAATTACTGTATCTTTCTTGCTGCCTGTATTATTATTTGAAAAAAACACAAGAACTATAGCAATTCAGTAGTTGTAGGAGGCTACCACTGTAAGAATTAGGACAGAAGTCCATTAGGAACTGTATTAAGAATAAAATAGTCCATCTTGTTATCCGCTTTATCACTGTTTTATTAGGAATTATTGTTTGAGTTCATTTTCATTCCATTTTCTTTAGTTTGAGGATTTTCAAGTTCTATGGTGGATTTGTACACTTAAGATTGAGAATGAAAATGAATACAAACAGGGAATAAAACATTCAAAGTGAGGAATTATGATGTAATTTCCAAAAGATGGAGAAAATCTAAGGTTGGAGATTATTAATGTAGTATCGATGGGAGGCTTCAATCACTTGAACAGCGCGGGCTCGACACTTTGATCTGTCGCCATAATCTTCTGTATCAAATAGACTAATACATGAAATTATGATCCTTAATCCACCTAAGCTAACACATTAAACGCGGCCTCATATTTAATATAAGCATTCACATAATTTAATAAAAATATATTTAATATAAACATTCACATAATTTAATAAAAATAGATAAATCAACGAGTTAATATCAATTTATTATTTTTTTAGGATTAATAACTTTTTATTATGTTGTGGGTAATTCTTAAGCTAAATTAATATGAAAGGTTACTTCAAGCATGACATATGAAAACATAACACCAAAATAATTACATTTGATTTTCATACTTATATATAATATAGAGTACAGATATATAGTATGGATATATATATATATAACCTGAAATTTTGGATGATTACTATTGCATTCTATTCTGTTTGTTTGGTTGATGCATAATTACAGTTATATTCTCTAAAAATTTTCAAACATTACAATTAGACCTCCTAAATAAGGGGATGTAACTGTAAACATGTATTTGTTGAGAGGTATAATTGAAATTTTGTGCCCATAAACTAAAGACAAAGGTGTAATGATAATTAACCAAACCTTGAGGGGTTTCTTGACAATTTAGCCAAACTACAGGGATGTAGAGGTAATTATTCATTAATAAAATCATGACAATATCAAGAACAGCAATAGCGATTATGTATCTCCGTCAGTTCAGATTGTCTGATAAACACGTGACACGCGGATTTCTGTCCCACGTTATCCTCTTCAGTGTCCAACCTTTTTCCTTCTCAAACTCCAACCATTCTTGCGCATCAGTAATGGCTGCATCTTGAATCTCGATCAACATTAGACATGCAGATGCTGCTACTGCAGAGCCCTCCCATTAATGGCAGCCGACCAGTTATCCTGTCAAGGCCGCGGTCGTCGTCCACGTCGACGCTTGTTCGCAGCATCGCATCTTCTCCTAGGCATTTACGCAAATACTATGTAAGAAAACAGGGCAAATGGCGCCATGGCTCACGTCCCTCCGACCCGCTTAATCTCAAGTCCCTTACATCGCGTGTAGTCCAGCTCACTCGCCGGCGACAACTCGCTCAGGTCATTTCCGTCGTTCTCTTGCTTGTTCCTTGTTATTATTTCCAGTTAGATGTTTTAGTTAATTGTTGAATTTGATTTTTGATTGGGGGGTGTCCCTTTTGTGCATGAAATGCATTAACAATTCATGTTCGTTAAATTTGATATTTTTGTTATGTTAGGATAAGCATTATTGCTTCAAACGGAAGTGATAAGAGTTTGCACACAAAGGAACGTTTCTTTTGTGTGAATTTCATGCTGTTATATGGCAGTTCTTGTCTAACCAACTTCATGGTTGTAATTTCATTGTCTTAACCGTCTGGACACTGAACTTAACACTTATTTTAGTGTCAAGTTTGTCTTGGCAATGCTCAATGTACTTGTTTTGACACTACTGTGTGCAACCTTGTTTGTTCATTATAATTTGCTGATACAAATCTGAATACACAGCATGTACATCTTGTAGAATAACATCTCTTTGTTTTTTGTTCTTTTAGATATTTGAGGAAATAGAGGTTGCGAAGAAGCAACATGGGAAGCTGAACGTAATCGTAATGAATGCAGTAATGCAGGCTTGTGTTCATTGCGGTGACATTGAATCAGCGCTTAGAGTGTTTGGTGAAATGTCAAAGCCAGAGGGCTGTGGAGTTGATGATGTTACCTATGGTACGCTTTTGAAGGTACTCTAACTTCAACTTATAGAATGTACTTTTGTGGCCGTTGAATGTGTCCTAACTTCAGGAATTATCTCTGTTGTCGGTTGAAGAATAGTAGACAGCCGACAACATTGCCTGCTACAATGTTCAATTTGCAATATAAGGTTGTAATGCACTTTCTCATCATCAATGAATGTGAATTACTTTGGTGAAAACATGTATCTCATGAACGGTCTCATGAATAGTAGTAAGAGATATATTATTTTAGAACTAATATGACTATATTTAAAACCAATTATAGAAGCATGCAATTGAGCATCATCCGAGAGCCGGTAACTGAATTATAAACCCATTTCTTAAGAATATGAGTTAGACATTCTTATGTCCATATCTTGGATTCCTGATTATCTGCTATTCTTCTTCATGAAGGGTTTGGGTGACGCTCGGAGAATCGACCAAGCATTTCAACTGCTTGAATCTGTGGAAAAAGGCACTGCGGTTGGTAGGCCACAGTTGTCTGCAGCACTTATTTCTGGTCTCTTGAATGCTTTAATCGAATCAGGTTAGGTTTTCCACTCAAAATAACAATTCTATTTGTCTTAATCACTGTTAGATTTCTGCTTGCCTTCCTCTTATCTCCTTTTGTTAAGCCATAATGTCGAATTCAACGGATAACATTTCTCAATCTTAAAGAAAGATAACATTTCCTTCTCTCCCTATAAGCTGTCTCAAGTTTTAAAAGTCTCTGCTTCCTGAAGTTGCCTCAGTATGTAACGCTCTAGTGCAGGGGATCTCCGCCGAGCTAATGGACTTCTTGCAAGATATGGTTATGCACTTCAAGAACGTGGACGTTCATCGATTTTGACTTTCAACTTATTGATGAAGGTAATTTTCTGATCCTGATGTTCCTTGGAGATGATTCATGGGATTTTGTTTTTATTTCTTTTCCCTGTCTTACAATTTCGATTTTTCTTGGGGGTTATGAAGTTGGCAAGTGGATTGACATGTACTTTCCTCTTTCAGGGATATATAACTTCCGGTTGTCCTCAGGCAGCACTAGGTGTACATGATGAAATGCTGAGACATGGATTGAATCCTGATAGGCTCAGCTACAATACTCTAATTTTTGCTTGTATAAAGAACGATAACTTAGACGCAGCGATGCTATTTTTCGAGCAAATGAAGGTCTCATGCACGTGTCTGAAAGGCTAGTTTAGAGCCTCATGAATGACTGATATTATATGAAGAAGAATGGTCAATTTCTTGACAATTACTGTGTTTCTTGCAGGATAAAGCACAGAAGAATCATTGTGCTGATGTTTCCCCTGATCCTGTTACTTACACGACATTACTACAGGTCAATCCTACCCATTTTTCCAGTTGGGTTATTTTGGAATAGCAGTAATATGGCCATTTGTACCTGCTCTTCTTGTTTGAAAAACATCCGATAAAATACTGTAATTTGTCCATTATAATATTTTTCGTTCATTGCATTTCATTTTAGATAACTTCGTTTGTCTGCGCATCTTCTAGTATTAGTAGTTCTAACAATTGTTATACAACTGCACCTTTTATTCAATTGGCCACTGGTACACCAATTTTAACACAGGATATCATGTTTGCAGGGTTTTGGCCGTGCCAAGGATTTTTTTTCAGTAGAAAAGATTTTGATAGAAATGAAATCAAGCAACAAATTGCATATTGATCGTGTTGCATATACTGCGATTGTTGACGCATTACTAAACTGTGGCTCACTCAAAGGTATGCTATTTCTGGATTCCATTAGAAAAGATTTAGAGTTTCCCATCGAAAGATCAATCGTAAAAACAGGTTTTCCGTATATATGTGCTCAATTGTTTGTAGATATATATATATATATATATTTTTTAATTTTTTTTGCTTGATATTATAATTTGTTCATTGCACAGCAGTTATTTTATACAGCCTTTTTTGGAATAATTATTAGGTGCTCTCTGTGTTTTTGGAGAGATAATAAAACGAGCTGCGGGCAATCCTGTATTGAGGCCGAAGCCTCACCTCTTTCTATCGATGATGCGTGCATTTGCTGCTAGGGGGGACTACGACATGGTCAGAAAACTCCATGAACGCATGTGGCATGACTCAACAGGAACAATTACCTTAGAAATGCAAGCAGAATCAGATCATCTCTTAATGGAGGCAGCTTTAAATCATGGCCAGGTAAATTGACATAAACATTTCTTGTGATAGAGTCAAATGCACCGGTTGTTGTCTCTATTCTTTCTATATGTCTTAATTTTTCGAGCCTTGTTCATGATAAATTTTGACAAGACAAAGGATGCTCTAGACCTTTTTCGCTTGAATCAAGAATTAGTTCCTTTACCCTATTTGAACAATATTGTAAGAATTTTTAAAATGCATACCTTTCATGCTTCTTGATAATGAAATTGAGTTTACAAATGACTGATTGTTCTATTCTCAGAGCGAAACAAGTTGCACAAATTTTTGCCTCTTCTTTCAGCTTTAGCTTTTCACCTTGTATCATTGATCACTTGCTTTGTAAGTTCTCTTACAAGTTTATGATGCAATTAGTCTGGATTTTCTGCAGGTTGACTTGGCTTTACAAAAGCTTAAGAAAGTTGTGTGGAAATGGAGGGGCATGTCGTGGAGTAGTCGAGGTGGCATGGTATGTCCGCTTTGTCCTACTTTGGGCATATGACAAAAATAACTTCAATACAAGTTTCATTGATGCTTTCTGTTACTATTTGGCTTATAATTTAATGCATCAAATTGCAGGTTGCTCTGAAACTTGAGGCTTTGATGGGATTAAACACATCGATATTGAGTCCACGTGTTCTGCCTCAGGTATGTAAGATTTCTTGTATTTTTGAGCTGCTGTTGACAACATATTTTGATGTCTGAAATTTAGTTTAAAGTCTAATACCGTTCATTATCTCTCTCACTTAGGTGTCACTTAGAGATGCAATTGAGCACTTCATGATACCGTTTGACGAAGCTTCCCCACTTCAAGCTACCTCGCAACTGAAGCAAGTGGTTATGCGTTTTTTCAAGCATTGTGTTGTGCCCATCATAGATGAATGGGGAGGTTGTGTTGGGATACTCCATCGTGAAGACTGTGATATGGTAATTTATGTTGAGTTTAAGTAACTGCACAAGACCACTTTTTTCATTAAAAGAAAAATGAATTTTCATTTCTCTCTCCAAAATTTTGAAGCTGAATTAATATGTTATTTATCTCGACTGCTCTTCTAAAGTATATGATGGCTTTTTCTGCAGCTAGATGCCCCGCTTGCAACACTTATGAGAAGTCCACCTCCTTTTGTTACAAGCTTAACATCAGTTGGGTACGTCATCGATCTTATGTTAGAGAAGAGGTACGAAATGGTAGTAATTATTAAATATGGCGACATTCATGGAATATCTTCTGGTTCAAGTTTAAGGGCTGTAGGAGTTTTCACTTATCAAGAAATCTGTAAGCTTAGCAAACATACGTCCAAGATGATTGATGAGCACTTTCAACTGTCGCAAAGTAATTGAAATATTTGAGATGAGTTCTTCTATCGGCTTTGCTTTACATTTTCTTTGCCCACTTGCTTAATTACAAGTATGCATCGACATTAGTTTCTTTGGCAGGCTCGTATTAGGAAAAATATGAAATCTGTTATAGAAATCAAATGAAAATTTGTGTGGATTGAGGTGTTCAATACACTCATCTTAAAGTGATTTTGCCCCCTGCCATGGATTTGGTAGTTGAACGGCAATTCGCTTCTAGGGTACAAACAATGCTACCTGATATTTGCAAATAGCAAATCTAAAGACGTACCTCAAGAACGTTCAGAGTTTTTACTAAATATGTGAATTGAAAATGGAAGAAAGCTATTTCTTTTTAGTAATAGTTCTTGGTGTTCTCACTTTGTCTATATAAAACAAGATAAAATGAAGGGACTGAGATTTGCTATTAGCATTCTTGAATAATGACTTCTGTCACAGCTTTAGAGAAACTTGAGATTAAAAATTAAAAATCACTAACTTATACATGTCATCAGTTTGAATAATACAGGATAATGTATTTGATCTACGGATAACTAAAAGAAATGGTAAATAAAAAAGCAAACTCATTAAAGAAAGCAGAACCAAAATGTGTCCGTATTTTTCCTTTCAGAACATGATTATATGACTTGTTATCACTTAGTTTCCTGCAGGGATATAACTGTTTCAAAGGCACCAGCAAGTGCTCGCACTTTATTCTTCCTTTGCTCACGAAGCTTGCTTGCAGTCTCCTCAATCACATCGTTAGAAACTGCGGACTCCTTCTTCCCTCTCGGAGGAACATTTTCTGCTTCTTTCTTCTTCTCCTCGACCACTTCTCGCAATTCTGGTTCCTTAGACTCATTCACTTCATTTCTGTTAATTGCTTCTTCTTTCTTATCCATTGCTATTTCTTGTACTTCTATTACTTCCTTCTCTTCTTTCTTATCCAATGTTGTTTCTTGTACTTCTATCACTTCCTTCTCTTCGACATCCTCTTTATCCTCTTTGTTGGGATTATCCGCAACATTTTCGTCAATATTACCTCGAATCACTTCATTCATGTTGTGTTCGTCTAACTCCTCCTGCTTAATGCTGGTCTGTTCATTATGTAATTTATCTTCTGCCTCGTCTGTCTTCATACCAATGGGGGCATCCTGGTGTTCTGAAACACTATTATCCTCAGCAATCACAGTCTTGGAGGCATCCTTATCATCGCTTCCTGATTCAATCTGTCCAATATTCGATGATTCTTGATTCTCCATCGCTAGATCATCTGTACCCTTTTCACTATTGTTCACAGCCTTTAATATCTGTTCTTCAGCTTCAGGGATACAAGATTCTTGATCTTCATGTTGATGTTGTGGTTGTGATTGTGGTTGTGGGTCAGGTTTTGAGACAACGGGTGTATTTGAATTCTCGACTTTCTCATGATGAACATTAGATATTTGTCGTTCCTTTGCTGCAAGAGTAGTACTATTTTCAGACTCTTTCTTCTTAACACTGCTCTTCTTTACAGTACTCAGAGGTCTACCATACAAGGAACTGCGTTTCCCAACATCCTTGACTGGTGCTTTCACATTTTTACTAGGAACCAACCTCTGGGAAACACTGGTTTTCCCAGAAACCGAGAAAGATCCATGAGATACATTAGTTGAAACACGTGTTTTCTGTGTCGTAGATAGCGTAGTCTTGTCTGAAGACCTTATTCTGCTAACTGTAGGCTTTTGGACACTGACAGTAGAAGCCGGTTTCTTATCGAGCTGCTTAGGAACATCGATGTTAGAAGTTCTGGTGGGCCGGAGATAGTTTGGAGCCTGTTTTTGTGGTGCAGTTGAATTGGGAGTTGGTTTAGCAATAGAGTTTGTTTTGGAAGGGTAATTGGGAGTTCCTCTGAGTTTTGTGGTTGTGGTTCCTGTCTGTGGAGTTATGGATGTTACCTTCTTGTCTTTCCCTGGGGCAATGTCTCTTCTTATTGTGGCCATCTAATGTGTAAGAATTCTTATTACCTGCATTTTGGGAAAGGTTCTTGCAAGAATTAAAATCAAGAATTCATTGTGTGTTGTGTGTGTAGTAAAGAGATTCTTGGCATTCTAGTGCAGTCCCACTATGTGTTTGTGTGTGTGGTTCTAGGGTATTTACATTTCTCTGATGCCCAAGGAAGAAGAATATGTATAGGAAAAGAAAGCAAAGAAAACAAGTATTAACTTGTGTTGATTCTTTTAGGGATAATTGCCTCGATGACTCCTGAGGTTTGACTTGATTATAAAAACATTTCTAGTTGTTTGAAAAGTTACTAATATCTTTTGGCATTAGATTAAAGGGAGTGTAATTGAACTAATGGGCTCTGCTGAGTCCTCCATTAGTTAAACAATTGGTAGGGATTATTTGTAATTTGCTTAAATTATAAAAGGTGTTTTTCTAATTAAATTGAATATCAGAATTATTGAGGCGATTATCCCATTCTTGTTATGGTTGATGATGAATGGATTAAGGATAAGCACAAGTTCCACCTTGGAGATCCCAAAGTATATCCATTTGTTTCTGTAGTTAAAAAAAAAAAGAAAAAAAAGAAAGAAAGACAATTTAACAAGGGGAGGAGAGCCAATACCATAAAGTAGTAATTAATTAGTCCCTTATGCTCTTTTTTTGTTTTTATTTTTATTTTTTCCATCTATATGCTAATGGGCCATTTCTAGAACTAAATTGAGGGTTCTAATTTTGTTATTTTCATTATACAACATGCCATGTATGAGAATCAACAATGTATTGATACATGATTGAAATTGTGCAAGGAAAATAGGGTTAAATTTTGTTTATTCTAACAAATCATCATGCATTTGTACATTGATATGACTAAAATTTAGAGATATGAAAATGGCATTTGAAACGAGAATATTTTCTCCTATGATCATAATTTCACACCATGATAATTGACAGCATAAGATTACCAAAATCTAATGAGTTGAAGCCACAATCATCATTATCGATAAAGTAATGTCATTATTAACATGAAACATCATGCAACAGTCTAAAAATCATAACATTGCTATAGATAAAAATATAAATACACAGAAAAATAAAGAAAAAAAAAATACATAAACGAATATTGCGATGTGCACCTCGAATGATGCAAAAGGTGAAGGGCTTTTTTTATTTACCATTTGAATGATGAAGAAGAAGATGGCAAAGAATTATTGTGAGGAAGAAAGATTGATTATATAGTAAAAGAAGGGAAGGGAGAAATGATAGCTAGGGAGCCTTTTGGGGAGATGGGTGGTTGGTTTGAATTTAAGCGCAAACCAAGCCAAGCCCAGGATGATAATGGGAATGAAAACTTTCCCTTTCTTCAATTATTTATTTATTTTATTTATTATTTGCCCTTTTCCCAAAAATTGATAATTGGGTTACACTAGGGATACCCGTCGACCATTTCAAAACTAAATCATAAACATATTAAAATATAAAATAAAAAAGGTGTTTGGATGAGTAAAGAAAGAAAGAAAAGTAAGGATTTAATTAATTTTACTTGTAAAGTCCAAATTTTAAATTTCAATAAAACATAGATAGGAGATTAGAAGATCTTTTAAATAAATATGTTCAACATCTTCTTAATCAAACAACTTAAATTTTTTCGGAGAAATGACTTCAATTAATATATCAATATTTTCAAAAATAAAAAACTTAAACAAACACTAGACAATTTTTGTAAACTACAATGCAACAGATAAATTTTTTAATTAGCATGTGGTAGACAAATCTTCTAAACTATAATGTAGTAAATAAACGTCCACACACCATCGATGGGATCGAATTCCTAACCAAAAAATTAATGAAACGAATGTTACAAGTTAATATGTCTTTTATTAATTTGCTAGAAGCCTAATCCTATCCCTATCCTCAAGTTAATACTACCCTTATCATAAACAGTGGTCAAATTTTTTAATCTTGTGACAAACCTATTAAATAATTTTAATTAATGATTGATGTTATAAACTAGCATTATAATATTAATTAGATTATTTATTGCATTTACCTTTTAATAAAATTAAATTCTCAAGAAGACCAATAGACTATTCATTTTAAGACACAAAAATATAGGAATACACCAACAATTGTCAATAACATAATAAGCTACGATGGACCTATAAAATAAACCAACCTAACCCAAGATGTGATAGTCATGGGACCCATAACTATTCAAATATTGATGTAACAATTTGATTAATTATTCAAAAAATTTCATTAATTTATGATATAATCTTAGAGTATGTTCATGAAACTCAATCATACATTTTTTTTTCAATTATTAATATAATACCTGCTCAAGTACAATCAATACAAAAATAGTTAAGTGACATGACAAAAAATAATAAAGGAAGGTAGTGACATAATTAAAAATAATAAAAATCATAAATAATAATATAAAAAAATAAAAGAAAAAGAAAAAGTGGCAACAATTGAAATGGGGGAGATGGGCATGTGTTGCCCTTTGTGGTTAGTGGTAGGGTATTGTCAATAGGTTTCATCCACCAAAAAATATATGACCAAATTTTAGACATTTATTTTGGGTATTATATTGTACTTTATCTATTTGAGTTTAGTTTTTAGGTTTTTGCATACTTGTGGGGACAAAAATGTGCCTTTTTTCAGCAAATATCACATCCTTCAATTTTTATTTATTTATTTTTTAAATTAGGTTTGTGGCTATTAAAATATTGAGATGAAGTTAGGCTCTATAAGAAAGAAATTATAGTATTTTTTTTATAATGATAAATAACAAGTCGTTTTAAGTTAGGCATAATCTTGATTGATTGAAGATAAGTATTGTCTATATCTTCTTTTTTCTATTTATAGTAGCATTTGAGTTCAAGTAAAATTGCAAATTTTGCTAAACGAACTTTCTTTAAGTCTTTAAAGCAATAATCCATAAAATGATATTAAATAAATTTATTGAATTTAATTTATATTTATTTGAAGAGTAAAGCTCAAGTTCAACTATAAAAAATTGCACATAGAATACATATACTATAGTATAACTTGAGTACTTTTAGAGAAAGCAAGACATCTGGATAAGAAGGGATGATTATATTAATAATGAATGGTCAAGAAAAAAAAAAAAGAAAGGTTAGATTTTTTAAATCAGTGAAAAAAAAATTGAAAATATTACACTTCATATTATTATAACATAAAGAAAATATTACTATAACGTTCTCAACATAATATGTAATTTCAGAAAAAAAATCCAAATTGTTACACCACTTATCATGTAAGAAAATCTAGTTAGTACAATGAATAAAAAATAATAATAATAAATTTATAATTATAATTTATAAGAATAAAAATATTTTTGATTTTATATGTACTTTTATAAATTTTTAAATTTAAATCAATTAAAATAATATGATGCATATATAAAAATGCAGCACATCCTTTGCAAGGGATAGATTACAGAACAGGGAGGCCCACAGGGCCCAATGACGCCGATGTCTGGGCGGCCCAACAGCCCCCAATCTTTGACCGTCCAAAGTTCGATAGGAAATCCAACGGCTGAAACATGCTGACAAGACAACAAAAGGCTGGACGGCAATTCAGCGGTTGTTTGTTAAGGATTTGTTTATGTTCTATGGTTAAATGAATTTTCCCTGGTCTGCCCAACTCAAACTTTCTCAAAACTCCCATTTGCCTCGGATCTTTAGCATTATACACACGTATATCCATAAAAAAAAAAATAATATTACATGTATATATATGTGTAATCTTTATGTACGTTTCACATATTTTAACATGCCTCGTCTTTCTTCTTCCTCGCTCTTTTAAAAGGCCAAGGCTTTTCTCGTCTTGTGTATTTGTTGAAACTTTTTTGTTGTGAAAAAGAGGAAGAAATAAAGAGTCAAAAGAGAGAAGAAAGGTAAAGAATAAAAAAGGGTTCAAAGCTTTGGTCTTTTTAGTTTTTACCTTGCGGATTATGATCAAGAGCGTTCTTGGTTTCTTGAATTTAATCGGGTCTGTTTTCTGATTGGTTTTTTTCTTTTTAAACTTTTTGCCTTTGGGTGGTTATGGTTTTTAGTTCATGGTTCTTTTTGAAGAAATTATCTAGGTGAGAATTTTGATTGTAATATGGATATTTGATTTGGGGATTCATTTATTTCTTGTTATGTTTTGTGGGAGTGATTTATTTTTTGATGCGGGGCTTTTTTTTAAAAAAAATTTATTTCTTAATCAATTGTTTTTTTGGGTTAGTTTGTCGTTGTAGAGTTAAGGTTGGTAAAGGTTTGTATTCTTGATTGGTAGCCCCTTATTTCTGTTGACAAATTGACTTTCTTGCTGGATATCAGTATTATTGGGATTCTTCCTGCTATAGCTAAGTTATTTACCCGTTTCCTTTTTGATTCACTGTGATTACGTTTTTACAGAGTTTTTTAATCTTATTTATTTGTTTCATAGTTTTTGTACAAAATTTAGGAATTTTTATTTCTCTGTTCCAGCTATGCAGGTTGTTTGTCATTGAAGAGAGTGTAAAGTCATCTTTGCTTGAACTTTTTGGTGACTTAGATTCTGATAAAGTTTTTCTTTAAGAATAAAAAATGTGATGCAATCAAGTAACATATCGCAGAAATTTCTCACTTGCAGAAAAAAGAAGGAAACTCATTTCTTAAGGAGTTTGAAATGTTAAAATTTTTATTCTCTTTGACCATATGAACCCCTTTCTTCTAGTCTTAACATGTGTTCTTTTCTTATCATGTGGGCTTTATGATGATCATTCCCATATTTGTGTCTCTAAATATTTGATCATGTTCGAATATGCGTATAGTGGTTAGGGTAACTTTTCGTTGAGACTCTTTTCTATTATAGAATTATTTACAGTTTATCTGGTTATCGACTCGTAACTAGCTTCACTCTTCAACATGCTACACTTCTGAATAGAGCAAAAGAGTTAATTTCTGGCGGATTTGATGCTGTCTGTGTGTATGTTTCATTCAGTCGCTGGCGTTATGCATACCCTTATTATGTTTTAATCACTTTGAACGTTCTCAAATGTCATTTGAACAGGAACAGAGGGTTAAATACAGCTACCGATGGATGGATACTCTAGTCAAAAAAGTGGAGCTGGGATTATGGCACCGAGAAAAGGATATAATGTTGCTTTTAAAGATGCAACCACCGGCAGGGATCAAAATGCTCAGTTTTGTAACCGAATTGGATGCAGTGGAAGATTGAAATACAGCGGTCAGAATACGAGAATCGGAAGCTCTGACAGAGCCAAATTCTCTAAGCCGTCTTTTTGTTCTTCCAATGGGAATGAAATGGTTGGAACATCCTCTAGGAGCAGTTCTGCGATGACTAGGGCGAAAAGTTCTTATCTTGATTCAAAGAGAAAATCGCCCTCTATATCTGAATTTGATTCATCGGAAAGTAGTCAATCAGGTGATTCGGAAGTTCCAGAACTTATATCTTCACCAAGCAGGAGTCCAAGACGTCATCTGAGATCAACAAACAAGTCTGTGCAAGTTACCTCTGCAGAAATCAGGAGTTCTAGTGTGCCATCAAACGTTAGGTCTCAAAAGATGTTTCGGCCAAAGAACAAAGGCACCCTGCCAGCGTCTTCTGTTTCGTCCGTTTCTAAAAGCTATGGCCTAGGGACACTCAATAATAGTAGCAACAGGAGTAGGTATGGTTTGAAGAATCTGAAATGTAATGCGATATCAGATGTCGTTCCACCAAGTTGTTCATCATCTGACCCAAAGTCGGCTGGGAAAAACGTGATGAAGACAAGAAGTTCGGAAGGGGAGAGCAGTTTGACTTGTAGAGGGAGACAAACAGCTGTAGCAGTAGCATCTGGTAATGGACATGTCGTCGCTAGTTCCGCCTCTGGAGAAGATAGCAGTAGTGCTGCTTCTGACAGGAGAGGAAGGTCATTGAATGTAAACAATGGCAGGACGAGGTTTTCTTATGGACGGAATGGAAGAAATAGTTCATCCCTTCGAGAATCTCCTCTCCGCATCTCCAGTCCAGATTCTGGAAGACATCTTGGTGGGCCAAGCTCTTTACAGCAATTTTCTGCAAAAGGCTCTTCCGGCAGTTCAAGTTCCAGTTCCTACAGTCTGTCCAGCAGTAATGATGACAATCAATCCTCTATGATGCCTTTTACTTCAGATGATCTTGGTTTTAGCCATTTTAGGAACCGTGATTCGTTGCAGCGGTATAACCTGGATGGAATTGCTGAGGTACTCTTCCTGTCATGCATTTGTTTTTACATTGTATATCGTATCATGTTAAGTTGGGTTTTCCAAATAAATGATTCTATCGTATGTACTCTTTCACCATTCAGATATTATTAGCACTGGAGAGGATTGAACAAGACGCAGAGCTGACACACGAGGTACTGTAATCTTTGTTGACGCTGTAATACTTGAATCTGGGAGTCTATAATTAACCTTTTCACTCTACCAACAGCAACTACTTGCGTTGGAAACTGGTTTATTTCTCAGCGGCCTGAACTTGTACGACCAACACCGAGACATGAGACTCGATATCGATGACATGTCCTATGAGGTTGGTTTTACTTTGTCTATCACCTTGCCATTGTTTGATCAATATAACTTCGATACAAATCTTTTCAATTCGCGTATTAATTGAGATTTCTTGAAGATGAGTTCGTAATTTTGGTTTCGAGAAAGATCATTTTTCCTCGTCTCCAGACATCCTATATGTTGCTCGTTTGGCAGGAATTATTAGCTCTAGAGGAGAGGATGGGTACAGTAAGCACAGCACTCTCCGAAGAGGCACTGCTAAAGTGTGTAAGGAGAAGCATATACCAGTCGAACCCATCAGAAGAAAGTGTCTCGGGATTGGGCAAAGATGGAGATGACATCAAGTGCAGTATTTGTCAGGTAATTATTTTCACAACTAATGTTCACCGAGACAAAGTTCTGCTTCCTTAGTATTTGACAGAACAAATAAGAAAAACATAATATATATATATAGAACAAGTAACGTGTACATAATATATATAGAACAAAATGAAACCCTCAGCTGCAAGAAATGTAAGAAACTCTATAACGAAACTACTTCTTTGTCAAAATATGAAGCAGCGACGGTTCTCCACTAGACTCATGATCCGTCTCTACTGAACCCTGTTGATCTAATACTATGGCAATCATATATATTTACGAAAACCCATCTCTAAAATCATGCTAAATTTGTTGGAAATGCATCTTTGGTGGTTGCTGATCATGTCAAATCTTCTTTTTTGCATGAATCTATGGATCTGTAAGGGTTTGTTTGGATGGTAACCGGGAAAATTTGACTTTGTATGAATCTCTATAATAAAGTCTTGAGTTACAGTTTTCTAAGTTATTAAAAGTAAAGAAAAATGCTTGAATGTGATGTTTCTGTAACTAAAGAAATTCATTTTTTTAAGTCATGACTAGAAAAGACTTTTGGGACGGATTGGACTTTCGAAGCTTGAGACTTTTCATTTTTTGACCAAATTCAAGACAAGTTAGCCATCCAAAAATGAGTTCTGAAGTATTTTGATTGTAGGTCTCAAAATCGATCACAATCAAGGGGACAAACTTGATGTTGGAAAAATACAAAGCTATTTGTGTGAACTCGAGTAGTAGTCTAAGTTAAGCTCGAAATACACTCGTTAACAACTTGAGAGGAAAGATACAAGAAATGAGTAGCTTTTTTTAATAAATCAAGAAATGAGTAGCTTGATCTTGATCTTTTAGCTTGTTTTTCTCTCGATATGATCATGCTCTAATCATTCGTTTCATTCTCTCTTTGCAGGAGGAGTATGTCGTCGGGGATGAGATTGGGAAGTTGATCGAATGCCATCATGACTATCACATTGCCTGTATAAATGAGTGGTTGCGGCTGAAGAATTGGTGCCCTATTTGCAAGGCTGCTGCAGCTCCAACACAGTCATCTTCATCTTGATGAAAAAAGTTCCATGTGTACAAATATGCATTGCTTGAATGTTTTTCTTTTCATCACTTCATTTTCTGTTCATATTGTCATTTTGTAAATATCATCATAGAGAGATTTCTTGGCATTCTGGTGACAATTGTATGATACGTTCACTGGCTGCCTTTATGCAAAAGCATCTTCATTCTCTTTTTACTCCCCCCCCCCAATGTTGGGGTTGGGGTCACAAATCTTATGATTATATTCATCTTTTTATGATATTTTTCTCAATTGACATTATAAAGACTAATTACCTCTAACGTCCTCTGAAATTTAACCTAATATGATAATGCTTCTCAGAAATTACAATAACAATGTTGCACTGAGTGTTATTCAGTTTTCCAAATTTTAGCTTTATTCATTTAAGTTTTGGGTCAACACGATAGAATATTATTATAATTTATCAAACCACATGAGCATTAGACGAATGTTGAGATATGTATTACGTAATGATTATTTCTCAATGTGACAATGACGACATCTCTTCTTTCTTCCTTCCGTGTGGGATTTTGCCCACATGAACAATTCTCGTTGGCAATGAGAGCCATGATTTAATTAGTTACATACATAAATATCTCTCTCATAGAAAATTAAATTATTATATATGCATATGTATAACATAACAAATTATATTTATATATAGTCTATGATCTTGGCTCTTATGTCTTTGTATAAAAATAAATTATGTTTGTTTCAATTTTGTGACATTCACTAAACAACGACTGTAATCGGAAAAGCCATAAGCAGAAAGAGTCTTTCTGCAGATATGCAGAAAGAGTCTTTCTACTCTCCCTCTCTCTCTCTCTCTCTCACACACACACACACGCATGCACGTGCGCATGTACATTGAGCCAATGTAGTTATGTACATGATTTAATGCCAATAGCCGAAAAATTGAAGTTCATTATTCTGACGAATTTCAGACGAGATTCTGGAAAACACTGATGATGAAAACAAAAGAAACTGTATATGAGACACTACTTCTATCTCCAATCTATTCAAATAGCTGAATTCAACTTGGATCATCTAAGAAGAAGCAGAAGTAAGTTTCTTGGACAAAATATTCACATGAAGCAAAAACAAATAACTACTGAACTATGGATAGCAGATAAATTCCAACAACAATAGAAAAGAAAATGGAACTTAGAGAAAGAAGAAACTGACAAAAAAAGAACGGCAAACTAACGGATTAAGTCAATCCCAAAAACCAAGATCTACGAGCTTCTCTTTCCATTCCACAGCTACATGCAGTAACACTCTGTAAAATAAAAAGAAGAGGTTACACCCCGAGTGCATAGATCAAAGAATATGAATGAATGAAGCACGCAAGCGACATGCATAATTCTCTTTATGGTTAATACTACAACCCAGATTCATCATACCTAGTCGTAGAGGTGTGAGCGATGCCTTCGGGAGCTGTGAGACCATAGGCATATCGAATGTGAGAAAAAGGAAAAGGGAAGTTGCTGGCATTCATATATGTGAACTCAAAATACAAGTATTTTTCAAAATATCAAGTATTTATCTTCATGACCTCTATGTGGCCCCACTCATGCTCATTATCATTAACAAAACATATAAGCCATAATTTTGCTGTAGAGATTATTGTGGATAAATACGTTTCAATCTTAGGGGGAAGGAAGAAAAAGGCATCAACATTTTAAGTCATTGGACTAATCACCAAGACCTTGCCCATGTGACAAAATAGGCATAGGAATGAACAATGAACTCTCATAATTGTTATAATCTCTTCCCATACGGAAATTCTCCATACACAAACTTTTACCATGCTTAGAATAAGATTGGGTAAAATATATTCAACATCTATCAAGCTCCATCAAGGTTCTTGTTTGAGAATGGTTTAAAAGGGTCCACCATATACACTACAAAAGAGCCAACAAATCAATTTCACTTCACGAAATTCGGGAACTTGCGAAGCCAAATTAGCAAAGTGACACTAGCTAGCAAGTTTAGTAGCCATGACATTATGTCACAGAATTCAAAATCTTCTCATGTTCGGAATCTTACCAGGCCAACGTAATATATTGGTGTGTAGCTATAAATCAGGAGGGTAATTACTGAATCATGGAATATGCATGAGTTGCTAAAAGAGATATAGACATTCTAGACATGTTCTCTCATCCAGTATTACAGTTAAATGAAAACACCTCAGCGTTCATCTCACTTATATACTCATTTCTCCATCCGTCAATAGAATCGACTTTCTTACTTCTTTAATTAATATTGGCCATTCAGGGAATTAATCTTTTTTTTTCCTCTCCAATCAGAGTATTGAACATATAAATACAACATACGGATCGGGAAATGGTTATTTGACTCAAAAAGTCAAAGAGACATCTAATCCATGATGGAAATAATATAATATCAGTTGGTACTTAATTGAATGGATATGCCCTAAATGAATGGGAAACACGATGTCAATTAGTTGCACCAAGACAAGAGGATTTGCTACTGCTCTCATAAACACCAACGTGAAAGTTAGTAATATTTTAAGATGTTATCTTCTGGTAAGTTGTATATCTAACGCTTTAGGAAATCCCAGAAAACAATCTACAGGTGTCAATTACTTCAACTTTTTTGTTTTATGATCCTAGCTGTGTGTAGATCGCAAAGAAAATTCAAAATATTAATAAACTCTAGAGCTAAAATAATAATCAACCATCAGGAAGCGCATATGATACATATTATGCATTCACTCACCTGCGTTGACCAGCTCTTCCCCTTGGTAGCCCCCTTACATTTGTAAACTCACCATCAAACTCATCAGCATTATAGTCTGCATATTCTATAGACGATACAGAACCCTCATCAGAATTCTGAAAATCATAATGCAAACGGGGGTTTCCTCTTCTGGAATCACTAACCCTCGACCTTCTTCTGTTTCTAGTCCTGAACTTTTTAAATGCCTGATATAATATGCAAGATGTCCACCAGTTTCCCTCACGCCCATGGAAGTCATCAAAATCATCTCCGGAGTTATCATCTCCATATTCTATCACATAATCACCCAAAACAACCCCATGGGGAACTTCTGAGTGTATGGTGCTTAAAACATCGATAATCTCTGAGGATTGCTGGAAATTCTCCCAATCAAGCCGACGTGCAGGATCAATTTTCGAAGGGCGGGCATGAGGATGCTCTACTAGTGCATGCTTTTGAAGTTCCAAATAAGTGCCTGTAAATGGACATTTTTCTTCTTCGCAACAACGATTCTTCGCGTCCAAATGCATACGAGCCTTATCGACTACTATCCATCCAGTAACTTCTCCTCTACACAAAGGGCATGCGGGTTTGTTATTGGGTCCTGAATCCAAGAATCGGATCTTCTCAGCAGAACTACGTGATAGCGAACCAGATAACATGCCATTTGCTTCTTTGAAACGGTCCAAACAATTGGAATGTAAATGATCTGTATCACATACAAAAGGTCGGCATCCTTTATCATATGACGAGCATTGGAGGAGAACGCTATTGTGAGGAAAGTCCAGGCATATGGGACATATGACATCATCCCAGTTGGTGTACAACTGAATTTCCTCCATCATCATCCCTCTTTTACATGTCCATGTAATGACAGAGAAGAAACCAATTAGTAAAATAGCTTGATGGTTTTTGGAGAAATATATATTGATTTTCCTTGAAATTACTCCTTCATTTTGCTCATCAAGTAATCACCTTATCTACATGTTCCACGCCATTAATCATGCCAACAGAAAATTTAAATCAATGTCCATGCAGATAGTTGAATATACAAATTCACAATGCATGAGGTATCAAAAGCATGACTGTTGCCGAAATATTTATGCAAGTACCATTAATCCGTTGTAGGATAAGTTTTTCCACCGGAAACAATGAAACATTTCGTGTATAAACACAACACACACAAACTCACACATCAAACTCAGAAAGAAATCAACCCTGTACTCGACAAAATCTCCAGGAAATAGAAATGTAAGGGATAACAAATCAGGAAATATAAATCCTCACATCAATCATATTCATTTTTCTAAAGATTAACAACCTAAGAATTGCCTTTTCACGTGAATCTCACATTTCCAGTAAGAAAGGGTCTCATAAAAATCATTTTCCTTCACCTTAAATTTATATGATTTTCAGATTACCTCCCTCCCCTTAATTTTCCTCATCTCTCATACAGTGTCTACAATATCACTAGCAATAGCTTCACTGAACATTACAAGAAATCAGCTCTTCAGAAAATCTTTCTTCCCCAACCCCAACCCCCACACACCCAACCAAAGAAAACACGTCCGACAAATTAAAGGATTCTACTTCCTCCATGAGCGCGCTGAATCAAATTTCACTCCCAAAGCTCTATAAACAGTTCAAATCAGCATCAAACAAATAAACCAATAAATATTCAAATATGATTTGTCATCAGATGCATATGAATATAATCATGAAATAATCAATCAAATCCAAATCACTTTTACACAAAAGTCAACCAACACAATTGAAATTTGAGTCAAATAGAGCTTTCAAGAACAACATATTAGAGGTTTTGTATGTATGTATATATGTAGGCGCAACAAGAACATGAGTGGAACCTGGTTAATTAAAGCCTCTGAAAATACAGAGTCTTGGAATGGAAAAGTGGAGTGGAGAATATGGGGTCTTTTTATGAAAGCTATGGGAATTTTAGGGTGGGCGAAGGACTTTTTGGCCTTTTAATTATTTATTAGGAAAAATAAATAAACAAATAAAAATAATTTATTTTATTCAACAAGTAGTGTACTATGACTCTCTTTCCAATACAAGAGAAAATGAAAAGGCACAAAAATAGAAAATAAAAAATAAAATGGATAGTTATATTGTTATATTATTTGACTGCCTTTTCAAGTGGGCCAACCCAATACTAAGTCAATATAAATATAATTTGATAAAATGAGCAATATAATTAATATGATTGTGATTAGTATCTAAAAAACTTATGAATATTAATAATTTTTTTAATTGACTATAATTCGTTTATACTGTATTCTACCTTAAAATAAACTAGCAATTTATTCACGTACTTATGTGTATGCATTTTCATAATCAAAGTACAATTAATTAATACATTTGTATAGAAAAACAGTTAGGAAGGTATAAAATATCTAAACATGATAATTATGAGTAGAAAATAAATTTTAGGAAAATTATGTGAAAACTCATAGTATTCTATCATTATCAAATAGATTCCTTTCATCAAATATGAAAATTAATTTGATTTGGTCCAAAACAAGATGTGTTCCAACTTTATTGGCTTCCTTTTCGGCCTGAAAAACTTAACTATGTTTGGATTAATTTCTCCAATGTAATAACATGTTTGATTTAAATATTTTTCAAAAATATTATTTATTGTAAGCAACCTTACTTAATATTGCCACACTTTAATTTTCAGTCATGAAACCCATCTCT
>JACFYI010002305.1:1579772-1600890 GCA_014898755.1 Handroanthus guayacan
TTTTTTTTTTTTTTTTGATAAGAATAGGACCAAACGTTTCACATTATTGGCGCATTAGCATATCAATATGCAATCAATTATCTATATATATCAAATAAATTCACATAAGTTACAAGAAAACTGCATCAAAGCTCAATCCAATTTATACCCACAAATGAAAAATAAAAAAGAAACAAGAAATATCCCAGAAAACACTGAATCAAATACTTGTCTAAAAATTTCAAGCATTAAACAATCACAGTAACATGGCCCTTAATATGAACAAACAAAGAGAAAGCTGTAAACACTTTTCCTGTGTGTTTAAGTGTGGACTAACCGAAAATTTTAAGGGAAAAGATATGTGATCACCATTCTCCACGGCGAAGAAGCCATGATAGGATTCAGACCCTCCAAAAATCTCAGTTTTTTTATGATTTTTCTTGCCATCTTCTGAGGCACAATACGCCTCAAGTGCCATTTCAGATGGGCTTCTCTTCATATCAGTGTAACCAAAGAGTGAACCATTCTTGAAAATTGTTTTCTTGTTATCCATTGGAGATGGTTGATCTGTCTTTTGCTTGGTTTTCTTGTTCACTTCCTTAGCTGTGAAGAATGTGTGTTTGTGTGTGTGTGTGTGAGAGAGAGAGAGAGGGGGGAAGAAATGGGAAGAGGCATATGATGATTATATAATAGGGAAAGCAAAGGTAGGTGAAGAGAATTGAGGAAGAAGCCAAAGTGGCTTTTTCTGATGAAAGAAAATGATGGGAATCAATTGCATGAAGGAACGAGACTTGGATGTACTTCATATCCTGGTAATTTTACTTCCATGACCTTGGGAGAGGAGTATAAATAAATTGTGTGTGTATATATGTGAGAATGAAGGGAAAAAAAAGTGTAAATTTTATTTATTTTCATGTTCATTTTTTATTTTTAAAAGTGACTATTTAGACTTGGTGGTGTCATATGGTTACTTTAATCTAAAAAAATTGTCTTATAATATTGGTTTCTTTTTTATCTTGAAATTAACAAACAAGAAAGGTCGAGGTCAAAAGTGATTACTTATTATAACATGTTGTACTAAAATAATATAGAATGTGAGCTCTTTTACAATGCAAAGATGGTATTGTCGATGACGTATATATATATTCATAATAGATACAATGTATAATTCTTAAAAAAAAAAAATACGTGGCACAATCTATCATCATGCTTAACATATGATTATGCTTTTCAACCTTACTTGCAGGTACAATTTGGGTTGAATTTCGATTCAAACAAAAGATGTAATTAAGGGTATTTCTTATGTTCAGGTCTTCTTTAAACTCAACTTACATTAATATATATATATATTTATATTTATATTAAAAGGATTGAAACACGTGGAACGTATTCGGATACATTATATAAATTAAATATGATATGATTACATTGGTAGGGACAGTAAATAGAAACAAAACATGAGGCTATTAATATGTGGAGTCGGACTTGGACGAAGATTGATATGCATCGGCACCCAATCTTCAAAAGTTGATTATGTAGCAGATTGTCGCAATCAACTTTTTTCTTATTGCATATAAAAAAGAGTCTAAATACCACTGCTTCTTTCCTTTGTAAAAGGAGACGTGGTTTTTGCCTTTTTTCCGGATTTGCAAATATTTTCCTTGCCTAACCTTTTAATGAGAGTGCAAAATATGTCTAATGGGCTTCTAAGATTCATTATTTGAGTTTTGAGCTTGCTTTATTAAATGGTTATGATTTGAAAATCCGAATTTAATCTTTGAGCTTACTTTATTAAAATTTAAAAGGTTATGATTTGAAAATCTGAATTTAATCGAATTAAGTTGGGCGTCGAGCTCGCTTTATTATGTTTGAGGTTAGGATCGAGGTTAATACTGTATATATCGGTATAAGATGTTTTATTAAATTAAGTTCGACCTGCTTGACTCAATTACATATCTATATTTACACATGAGAATGCGTGAAAGATCATTTTGGCTTGAGGAATTAGGCAAACTTTTTCAAGTAAGGTGCATGTGAAGTTTGTATAGATATATTAAGGGTGTGCAACTAGTTATGGCTTTTTGAGTGAAATGTGGTAATTTTTCTTTTTTCTTTTCCTTTTCTTTAAGGAGAGAGATTAGGGTTTAATGTGGATTTCTCGCCCTTCTATCCTCAATGTAGTAATAACAAAAGGTGTGTGGAGCAAGTCTTATAGATTTGTTTTTTATATTTTTTAATTGATGCAACCAACATTAATCAAGAAAATATTTAAAAGCATACTCCATAATGAAAACTGAACAAAAAGATCGCAAAAGTAATCCATAATTTATATCAAACAACTATTTGTCGAAAGTTTATTCACTAAAAACAAAAAAACAAGGATTTACGACACATGTTACAATGAACTCTTCAAAAATTTTGACTAGTCAGCTTCATTACCAAAAAAAAAAAAATGTTAATGATTGAGAAAATATGTTAAAATAACACAAAACCCTTTTTTTAAAATGAAAATTGAACCTTGATTTCTTCTTAAGAAATTTTAAGGGAGATTGATATCACTTTATCCAAAGATTTTCTGCAAGAATACAACTTAAAAGCTTAATTTTTTCTTTCTTCTTTTCTTTTCTTTTTTCGGTTATTCTTTGGGAACAAGAATTTAATTCCTAATTTCCCTTTAAGATGGTGTTTGCAATAATCTATATTTTCATAAGTAGCATTTGGGCTACTTATGAGGTACTGCAAACTATTTTTAATGAAATTAGTGATTCAATTCGAAAATGTCATAATATTTTATTGATTTATATGAATTATTTAATGGTTTTCGAACAAATTTTGATTATAATATATATATATTTTTAAATTTTAAACAAAGATAGGTGATTATGCATTTGTATAATATGTTAGAAACACTACTTATGGAAGGGATTTTAATTTTCAATGAAAAATTGGCGCCACTTCACCTCATGAACTTCCGCAACAATACAACTAAAAATTAAATACACCATGCTTCAATCTCGAGAGAGGGTCAAATGGACAAATAATTTATATTTGCATTGTTTAATTGAATGTATGAATAAATGTAAATTTTGTGGTGGCTTTATGTTATCAATTTTACCCTTTAATTTAAGTACATTAGGTGAAAGTTTTATGTTGTTTGTTATTTCAGGATAATTATACTTTGTTATTCAAACTATAATCATCTTACCATTCATTCATCATTTTTTTTTTTGTGAGAACTTAATCCACTATGTAAATCTTTCGAAAAAGTACCATATCGCCTTATTTCCAATGAAAGACTTGCAAATATTCCATCGATTTGACAAAAAAAAAAATCCTTTGAGTTGCAATTGTCGTTTGAGTTTGAATTGAATATCTGCAACTATTTCATCAAAAATGAAATAATATGATAAAATGCATTTTTTCTAAAAATTTATATAGTCACTTGAAAAAAAGAAAGAAAAAAGGAAAACTTGGTGAGTGAAGCCTAAATTTAGAAGGCAAAGTGTAATTATCTTTACTATTTCAAGAGGATAAAATAAATGATATTTATCCTTTTTAGTTATGGTGAACTAACGTGGGAAAAATATATTGTCTTCACTTAAAATTTAAATAAATCTATTGCTATATGATTTCAGGACAAATTGGTAGGACATGGAAGTCCATAAGTTCTTTTATGAAAGCATGAGAAACACATAAAAAATTCCACACTAGGGAGAAAAAGAAAAAAAAGAAAAAAAAAAGCCCAATAGCCTAAACCCGACAAAGAAGAAGAAAAACCTCGGCCGCCAACCATTTCTCGTCTTTCCTGTCCTTAAATTGGAATCGATTTCATTGATAAAACCTTCACGAAATCGCCATTTCACACGAATCCCTCAAATTCTATCCCTAAACATGTCGTCCGAAGAAGCATCCCAGAATCCCCCTGCCGAAGAGAACTCCGAGGAGAAACTCTCCAAAAAAGAACTCGCCAAGCTTGAGCGCCAGCGCAAACGCCAAGAAGCAGCCGCTGCCTCTGCTGCAGCCGCCGTTTCCGCCGTTACCCTTGAAGCAGACGACCCGTTGGCTGCCAATTACGGAGAAGTCGCGTTAAACGATCTGCAATCTAAGGAAGTCTCCGGGAAAAAGTGGACGGAGGTCAAAGATTTGACTGATGAGTTGAAGGATAAGGTAGTGCTGATACGTGGGCGCGCACAGGCGATCCGCGCTGTCGGGAAGAAGATGGCGTTTGTGGTGGTGAGGGAAAGGGGGTTTACAGTGCAATGCATCTTGACTGTGGCCCCTGATTTGGTGAGCCCGCAGATGGTGAAGTTCACCACTAGTTTGAGCCGGGAGAGTATAGTTGATATAGAAGGGGTTGTATCCGTGCCGGGTCAGCCCATCACTGGCGCCTCTCAGCAGGTATTGTTATGTGCGTTTTGGGGGTTGTGTTTTTTGGAAAGTTTTTAGAGAGTGTTGGAGATATTTGCGTTTGAATTTGGAACACTTTGAATGTCTTTTTCTGCGGTAATTTCACTCATTCTATGATTGATCCTTAGAATTCTTGATGTTGTAATATAATTTGAACGTCATTTATTATTGTTGAGTGCATTTTCACGGAGCAGAACTGGACTGGCCGCGGTTACTATAGAAGGGCAAGCTGACTGGTTAATGCCTCTCATAGGACATCTGAATTTGGATGGAGTTGCAAGTATCCAGATTTTAGTGTTGGTTTTGATTATTGGAAGTTGTTCTAGTTTGTCGAGTGTAGCTTATTTGTGTATGTTTTGGTTATTTATTATTTACGATTTCTATTCTTATCATGTAGAACCTTGCCGTGTGTATTTGCGGTTAGTATTGATAAATATATTGTATTATCGGTATGTAATACAAGAAAAGAGAGCCATAGTCGGATTTCTATTAATTTATAAATGTGTTACCAGCTTTCTGCATCATACTTCTAGATATTATGTAGTTCCTGTGTTATCTTACTTCACTATCCAGTGTTTCCATCCATGCTTCTATCTGTACTGGTATATCAGGTTAGGTGCTTGCTTAATTATTTTAGAATCGGTTCTCTTGAGCTTAATTTGCACATATAGCCATATGATTTTGCTAGTGAATTTTGTTGTATCTATATCTAATGGATATTTTGTTGATTTATCCTTTTCTTTTTTAACAGGTGGAAATTCAAGTTAGGAAACTTTATTGTGTGAACAAGGCCATTCCCTTGCTGCCTATTAATATCGAGGATGCAGCTAGAAGTGATGTCGAAATAGAAAAGGCTTTGCAGGTAACTTGCTACTTTTATATACTATTTTACTCACAAATAAAGGCGTTCTTTCTTCCTTTTACTAGAAAACTTTGTATTGATGTGTGTCTTTGAACTGTAGGCGGGTGAGCAGCTCGTTCGTGTGAATCAGGATACTCGCTTGAATTTCAGAGTCCTTGACATGCGCACTCCCGCTAATCAAGGAATTTTCCGCATTCAGTGTCAAGTTGAAAATGTAAGCCTGCGTCTTGGCTTTGTGGAGATTTTCCATTTGTCTCTGCAACCATCCTGCTCGCGAGTTCTGTATAAAACAAGTCTCTAGTTTCTTTGACCTTCCTACTTGTGATCCTTACGCGTCTAGTAGTGATATCAGCATCTTTTTGTATGTTGAAATCGAGTTCTAGGTTTATAAATATTTTTGTCTTATGAGTGAGGCTGAATCTGTTTTTGGTGGCATTCTTAGAAGAAAAATTGCATGCTCGCTGTTGTTATGAATTTGTACATATGTCTGGTAATGCCAATGTTTTCTAGGAGTTTTGACATTTTTGCAGTTGGCGTCCTTGTCCTTTTCATTTCCTTCTTCTTTTGATTGACAGCAATTCAATGCATAATTAATTTACTGCAACAATCACTCCATGTCATGTACACTGATCCTTTTATTGCATGTTCGTGCAGATATTTAGGCAATTTTTATTGTCTGAAGGTTTTGTTGGGATCCATACGCCAAAGTTGATAGCGGGTTCTAGTGAAGGTGGTTCAGCCGTTTTTAGATTGGATTACAAAGGCACACCTGCATGTCTGGCACAATCACCTCAACTTCATAAGCAAATGTCCATTTGTGGTGATTTTGGCCGTGTCTTTGAGATTGGACCAGTCTTCAGGGCAGAGGACTCTTTTACACACAGACATTTGTGTGAGTTTACGGGACTTGATGTTGAAATGGAGATTAAGGAGCATTATGCAGAGGTATGTACTATTTTGCTGAATCTTTGACTACTTTTAGATTTGGTTTTGAGATCATGACCTGAGCTCATTGCAGGTGATGGACGTTGTTGATCGCTTATTTGTGACGATGTTTGACAGTTTGAATGAGACATGTTCGAAGGAGCTTGAAGCCATCAATAGGCAATACCCATTCGAGAGGCTGAAGGTAACCTGAATGTCGATTTTATGATGTTTTGTACTTATATGTAATCACATTAAGTAATAGTGATCTGAACTTGATGAAGGAATGCATTTGACTTGTTTACAGAACCATGGTTTAGAGACTATACATATCTCGAAAAGTCTATTGTCAATTTTTTGTATGGATGCTCATTATTGGCTTTCCCTATGCAGTACCTGCGAAAGACCTTGCGGCTTACCTTTGAAGAAGGGGTTCAAATGCTGAAGGTGAGAGCAGAAGATGAATATTGATACATTTGTGGAAAGTATTTAGTTTGCTCTGAGGAAAATAATATTTTGTATGACTTATTTATGTTGAATATAAGAGGAAAGAATGGAAAACTGGCAGAAACATACACTGATTCCCATGGATTATGATATCATGTTCACTGTGCATAAGATTGTGCAATAGAATTTGCTTATATAATTGTCTAATTGAAGAATTACACTACGAGCTCAAAATTCATATAGTTTCATGACTGTATGTGAATTCTTATTTTGACTTGTTCTGCTGGTTAGTCTTCCCACCAGCATTGCCTTTGAATTTTGCTTTTTATCTTTTTCAATGATGTCTGCTTCTGCAGGAAGCTGGTGTCAAAATTGATCCTTTTGGAGATCTTAATACGGAATCAGAGAGAAAGCTTGGCCAGCTTGTACTGGAAAAGTATGCTAATTTTGACTTACTATTTCATATCAATCTACTATTCTTATATTTGTTTTCCTAATTCTTCTCTTTTTCAACTGTCCCGTATTATGGTAACTAAACCTTGCGTTTCGACAATTTTGTCCAATTCACCCATGTGAACTCAATGATTCTTGCCATAATGGTAGGATTAAGTGGGTGAACGTCCAGCTTTGGTGTCTATAACCTCTATCTTTTCCTCCCATATCTTTTGCCTTTACATCTCTTCTGCATAGCAGATATGTTGGTGGAAATTCACCATATTGCCTTTTTGGTTGTAGGTATGGCACTGAATTTTACATACTTCACCGCTATCCTCTGGCTGTTCGACCATTCTACACCATGCCGTGTTATGATAATCCAAAGTACAGCAATTCATTTGATGTTTTCATTCGAGGTAAGTATAGAACTTTTTTGTGCCCGAAATAATAAATGCAATAGCCTGAAGGAGAAATGAAAACATTTTTAGCACACGACAAATATTTACGTTGCTAGCTAGAATGCACTTTGCAGCATTCTTAATCGTACTTCATGATACTTGAAGTAAAACTTATATTAATTTCATCGATGAAATGGAATTCATCTCCTGAATCATTTTTCGGGTTTATTTGTTAGGTGAGGAAATTATATCAGGAGCTCAGCGTGTCCACGTGCCCGAGTACTTGACAGAGCGTGCACAAGCTTGTGGAATTGACGTCAAGACAATATCAACATATATTGATTCCTTCAGGTGCACTTTTTTAATTGCCGTCCTTATTTCTTATTAGATGCAGTTATTCTTATTCTTAAAAGTCAAAAGTTTTCACATTCTTTCCAGTTTGCCACACTGTTTCATTGAGATTGCTGAGAGCCAAATTCTTGGTTCAAAGCTTGCAGCTAATATTATAGACACAGTTTCACATTTAATTTTACATTTATGACCTTGAAAGCCAATATATCTTTTGTCCAAGCTGAGAGAAGTGGTGGTCGAGCTTGATTCCGCTCAGTTTGTTTGCATCCCTATTTGCTATGTTAATTCTTGGAGCCACCCAAAGTCTCTTAATTGCTCATTAGAAGTTATATTTTCTTACGTACTTCAATATCATAAATCATACGTCACAGGATCTGAGTATTGAGAAAGCATTTTTTTCGTCTGAGATATTCTGTTCTTCATCATAACTATGAAATTCATCAATCTGATTGGTGGGTTCTTGGTGTAAGGTACGGAGCACCACCTCATGGTGGATTTGGAGTGGGATTGGAGCGTGTCGTGATGCTTTTCTGTGCGCTTAACAACATCCGCAAAACGTCCCTTTTCCCTCGTGATCCACAGAGAATAGCTCCATGATTATTTTGTGTTTGTTTTCCTCTGCTTGCTTGCTAATTATTGGAGAATGAGTACTCTCCCTTTATTATGGTGCTACAGAAACTAGCTACAAGAAACAGCAGAGTTATGCTCTATTATCACTTGGTGGAATAACAAATACATTGCCATTTTACTTGTGATATGATCATATCTGTATCTTTCCTCTTGATTTTGTTTGTAAAGCTCCAGAATTTGATGTTCTTTTTCGTCAAATTTGCTTATATGCATATTATTAGCACAAGTCACTAAAGTCCCTTGATTGAAGTAGCATCAACATTTCTTATCATTCCCTTAAGGGAGGTCAGCGTTCAATTCCCTCCAAAAAATCAAAACGGGAAAAAGAGTAAGAAAAATAGCATAAGAACATTATAATCTTAGAGAGTTACCTCAACATGTCCTGACATTTGATTTAATTATTGAAACATTTCATGTGATTTAGACAATTATAGTAATGCCTTTGTCATTGGGGATCTACTTATAATGTTTAAGTTAATATGTTAGATTTTTAAGGATTTTGATTGTGATGTTCTACAGTTAAAATGATTGGACGCAATATCATTTTCCAAATTAGGTTGTGTAATTATGTCAAACATCAGATGTGCTAAGGTAAATATTCTTGTAATATTTCAAGTTTTTTTTTTGGAAATGAGCTTAGAGTACAAATAAATCTTCTATTAGATCTTAGAAATCCGTATATAAGAAGTATAATCGACAAATATCTCAAGGAGCTATTAAGCAATCTTAAAAGCCAAATAAAAAGTGAATTAAACTATTCACAGTTTGAAAATTTTGGATTATAATTGAATAATTGAATTATTTTATGAATATTTTTAAAGCGTTATGTTTCACTGGATATTAACGTCTTTTACCACAAATAAATATAAAAAAAAATCCATTAAAAAACATATCTGAATTTTCTTAAAATAGTTTCTAAAATTAATTTTATCTCATTTGTCTTATAAAATTATTCTTAAAAATATGAGTATTAAAAGGTAAAAAGAAATGAAAAAGTTCAGAAAAATCCTGGGATTGGAGGCTTACACGTGGGATACAGCCAAAATGGGTGCTAATAAAAGTACAAGGATATGTTGTGGCAGTTTTGAAGAGTAAAAGAGAGAGTCAGTATCTCGTCGCCATCAATGGGCTCTTCCGCTGCTGCAAATCTTTTGCCGATTTCTAATGTCTTCGTCTATGGCAGCCTCCTTGCTGACGACGTCGTTCGAGTTCTCTTGAATCGTGTTCCGCCTTCTTCGCCGGCTGTCCTTCCTAACTAGTCAGTCTCTTCTCCTCCTCTCTCTGTATATATCTGTATGTATGTCTGCATATTAAATAAACAAGATATTTTTCTTATCGAAAGGAGGGGAAAAAATAAAAAAAACAAGGTATTTATGTGTCGTTAGCTACTAAGTCCTATTTTATGGTCTTCTTCTTTGGGTTTCTTGATTTGGGTTGCTTCCCATTTCTGTGGAGGTAAATATAAGGTTGATGATTGGGGATGGTACAGTTTCTGATGCTTGATGTACAACATGACAAATCATAGTCGGCCTTTTTGCCAATATAATTAAGAATTCTGACTAATGTGGTGATTGTAAAGTGAAAAAGCATAAGTCAGAAGTATGAAGGTTGATTTTAGTGTTATTGGTGCAGCAATTTATGTTCTTTTCCTGTAATGACTTAAATCTTTTGATATTGAGGTAAAATTACTATTTTGAAAACAAAAGAAGAGGAGTCCCTCTTATTAAGATTCTTCTCATTCCTTTTGAATATCTATGATCATAAATTGGAAGCAAAAGATATCTGCAATTCAATTAGAAAGCCATTTTCATGAAAAAGTGAAAACTATGTGTTCGGTTTTACTAGTTCTTGAGAAGGGAGGAAAAAAAGAAAGAAAGAAAACCACTGTTCAAAATTAATGTTGGAATGAATTATTCGTATTACTTTGTTCTTTCTAATAGGACATTTCTCAGGTAAGTGAATAGCAGATAGCTAATTAACCACGAATGAAGAGTAGTTTTTCTCTTTGCTCCCATATTGTGTTATTCCGCTAAGCAATTGACATTTTGTTTTATTTTTTGTTTTGTTTAGCCAAAGGTTTAGCATAAAGGGACGGGTTTACCCTGCAATTGTACCTGCTGAAAACAAGAAAGTTACCGGGAGGGTTCGTTTCCATTCTAGCATTTCCACATGCTGTTTGATCCAAACTAATTATTAATATGTTACATGTTTCAAGATGTTTTTCTGGGATTGGGAGCCGTGGCTATCTTAGGTCTATCTTCCATGAGTATCTTTAGGAAGTTAGAAGAATTTTAATATCGGTACAAGAACAATGACATATGTGACCATTCTCATGTGGGGCTCATCATACATTGTATCGTTGTGATTATCATGAAGCTCTTACATTTGTGAATATGCATGCAAGGTCTGTACTTGGTTAGTATAGAAAGGCTAGGATTAGCTACCTGTGATTGAAAACAGAAGATATTTAAATAAAGAGTATTGTGCAGAAAGGTTATTTGATAATTATGAACAATTGATGCAGGTACTCCTCGACATCACTCCTCCTGAACTGCATATTCTGGATGAATTTGAGGATGTTGAGTATGAGAGGACAACTGTCGATGTTCTTTTGAAGGTATGCTAGTTTAGTCTGTAACTATATGTAGCTTTTGTTATCTGCATTTTACGGCCTTAAATTGGTAAGTTGCATGAAAAATAAAGCTGCAGAGGAACTTTTGGTTGAAAATTTTGTAAACTTCTTTAAGCGTTCTTATTTTCAATTTGTTTAACATTGGCTTATGGATTTTCTTTATTTTTGAAGGATGGTTCAGAGAAGTTGCAAGCCTGCGCATATGTTTGGGAGAACAAGACTGATCCAGACTTATACGGAGAGTGGGTTTTTGAGGTACTTTTTTGTATTTTATACAACACTTATAGTTTCGTATTGAGATTAGAAATAACATATATGATTATTTGCTTAATTTTTTAAAATCCTTTCAATAGAAAGCTCGAACATTAAGTTGTTTTCTCAGAGTACTTTTCTGGTTGAAATTTGAACGTTTTCTTGGTCATCATGACAATAATAGGATTGGAAAGTATTACACATGGAGGGCTTCTTGAACATGACGAAGGAGTTCATTGATGAAATGGAGCTACCTGATTCGAAGACTCGAGTTGCAACGTACGAATCCTTCTACGAAGGATCAGAAGACAATCCTTCCAATCCTTAAATGGCACAATGTTGTAGTTTCTTAGAACAATGACTCCTAGCATATAGTGCTCATTATAAATGTTTGAGGAACATGTGCAGCACAAACCACTTCGCACGGGTAAATTGCTTGGGGATTCATAATTTTCCAATTAATAAGTTCTTCAATAATGACGTTTTTTGACTGTGTAATCTAGGGTTAATTACCAAAAGCTTCCTGAGGTTTGTAGTAATTGTGATAAACGGCTTCTATATTTTGAAATTATAGATACCCCTTGACGTTTGTGCCTGTTTTACATATTTCAACCTTTGTTACTCGTTGTTAACATAAATTTTAACAGATATACCTTGGTCACAAGGGGCATCTAAAATTTCGAAAAAATAGGAGTTTTTTGGGTAAATGTACCAAATCTCAAAGAGATTTTGGTATTTAACCCTTGTCATTTGTCACATCCCATGTTTTAAAAACGGCCCGGATTGCTCGGTTGATCGGGAATCGGTGGGTTCTTTGGGCCAATTGGATTGAAAGAACTTCTTGTGAAAATCTGTGTAAACCTTTCAAAAATTGGGAAAATTGTTTACCATTTTAATTTGTTTTTTAATTTTTTTTTCACTTAAATGTTGTAGTTTATATTTTTTCACTTAAATTCAATTATTTTAATAAGCATTTTGAATATTTTCGTGAAATATAACTAATGAAAAATATTTAACATCACACCATATATCTAAAATTTTTTATTTTTACTATCTGAAATTTAATGCATATATTATATTTATATTCATTATATATATGATGCCACACTGGTTAAATCAGTTCAACTGGTCGAATCAATAACTGGTGGAGTGACCAATTTATCACTAGTCCGATTTTAAAACTTCGGTTACATTGAGTCTTCAAGCTTGGGCCCCTAAATATGTAACCCGCAATAATTTCAATATTTAGATATAGCTCTTGCAAAAACTTGGAAACACATCATGCGCAAAAGCATGTACTTTTTGCAATGATTGTCGTACCTTAGCTCAATTGAACTCCAAAGAATGTTTGCGTTTAGGAAAAGACACGACAAGTGACAACACGTGGTGCAGGCGAGGGAATCCCAACTGCCCTCGCCCTAAACCACAAAATTGGAAATGATATCTCCACTCTGGAAACTATACGGACACTCCAATGCATCCTCAAATGACTAAAATGCCATCCTTTCCAAAGGCATCCCCGTCAACCCTGCAAAATCCCACGTTGTGTTCTTTTCCCGGTATTGTGATGAACGTGTTTTCATGATTTTATAATTATGAATACGGACCTTTTTTGTCATTTTCATGAATATATACATATAAACTTTTCTTAAGCACAAATTCTATTGACATAAAAATAATAAAAATCTTTGCAGAATAGCATATGTTACTTCTTATCATTAAAGTTTCCTCACAGTAAAAGTAATGGAGAAAATTTCTGAAATTAAATTTTTTTTTTTACCATATATAAAGAGTTAAAATAGTCTTTAGTGTCGATTTTTTAAAACTCCTAGGTAAATTGCGGGGAAACTAAATTGGTAAATAACTATTTTAATTACATTTTGATTGATTTTAATAAGTGTTTTAAAGAGTTCAATTTGATTATAAGATTTGAAATTTGTGGAATTTTCATAGTATTTATGCAGTGCACTTCAAACATAAATATTGCAGTTCTAATTGTATCAATTTATAAGCAGAACCATAAATAATACGTATATGGTGTTGACAACTTGGAATATGTAACATTGATGTATACAAGCTATTAAGTCGAATTAAGCTTTTTATAAATCTTAAAAAAAAATTATTTATGGAATGCAATTTATTTAGATTAGTAATCATAGCACCTTTGACATGTGTGCTTAAAAATTTATTTTTACAAAATTAATAATTAAAGATTAAAAAAAGGTTGGGGTCATTGCCTAGCCCCTCGCTTCTCCGGCTGTTTTTTTTTCAAAAAAGACAAAAAGAAATACAAAGATTTAGAAAAATGTAGATCACTTAAAATAACTTATAGACTTGATGTTGATGTTATATCATAAGGAAAAATATAAATATTATAAATAAATGTAGGGTCACAATTGAGTATGAAAATTATGAAAACTAGGCACAAAATAGTCTCCTTGTTTGGTAGTTCACCAACTTTTTGATAGATTTTATTTCTTTTTATTATATTTATCTATCAATGTTGAACACTTGTTGAGAATAGAATTAATGCCAATAGTTGTGAGCCAAACGTCACCTTCCTTCAAAAAGAAAAAGAAATAAAATTTTTTTATCAGAATCTGTGCTTCAGGCTGACTTTATAATTAATCTAGTTTAACGATGATATGATTTATTTAAATTTTCTTATAATTAATAATAATGATGCGAATAATCATCATATGATTTATTACATCACAAACGTAATCATATTTCACAAATTGAAAAGTTCGATAATTACAATTGGGCTCAAAATATCTTTTCACCAACCATGGTGAGAGGGCATTATTGTCTTTTAGATTAGCCCCGGAGTAGAAAATGGAAGCTCTTGTCGTACATCTGCACTTTCGAGCAGGACGTGGCTTGCTTAAGAAAATAGCGTCAAAATTACAAACGCCATAGTAGAAAAGAACGAAATCTGAAAAGAAAAAAATAGCTAGATAAATTGCTCAAATTGGATTGCCGGAGCGCCGAGCCTGCATTAGTGGCTTTATGGCGGCGTTGAAACTGTTTGTATTCGCCGTGTTTCTTTCCCTTGTCGCCACCGGCATCAGAGCTGATGCCGATGAATCAGTCTCGGACGTCGAATTTGAACTCAGATCGGACGGACCTGATCCTGCTATCTTAGAGCAGCTGAAGTCTCAGATCCGGAGTCTTGGTAAGTGGGCTGTATATTATCCGCTATCTATTATTGGATAACTTGTGATCAAGTAATAGGCAATTTCTTTGTTCGAGTATGAGTGTTTCTTGGTTTTTTTGGATGTTTGAATTCTGATTCTTGATTGTTTTATTGCAAAATTGTTTGTCTTTATGACCAAAAAGTAAAAGGGAGCATATGATGTGAAATTGGAGTGTCAAATTGCTGATAAAGGGGTGAGGATGTGTTTAGAGAGCTGGGCGTGTTGACCTACCGTATAGGACAAAAACGTAATCATATGAGTGGATAGAAGGTCTGAAGTTGGAGGTTGGGTCGCCGCATGCATGTGGAAGCTTCCCGGTCACTGGTACAGACGTCTGCAATAGTGAATCTTTGTGGGTCCTGCGTTATATTGCATGGCTAAGCTGTTTTTCCCTTTGTCTGGGTATGGTTAGGTCCGTTTAAAGCTAATATGCAACCTCGTTGATGGGTGGATTTTATGCATACTTGATATTTGTCGTGTTTGCTAGCATATCCAGAAGTTGCTGTGTAATTTTGTTACGGTATAAGAGGAGGCATTGAGTATTATTATGCACAGAAGCATCGATCTTGAAATGATGATTATTAGAGAAGTGGAAGTTCCTTGGATGTTGGAGTTACAAAGTTACAGACATTTCTTTGAATATGTTACTTTTTTATTTGTGGCTTATGCTCTGCCTTATATTGTTATGTCATTAGAATTTAACAAGATACCTGCTTGTTATGTGGTAGTAACTGCTCTTTTCTCTTACACCATTTCTTATATACCTGAAGAGAGCCATATTGAGGAGAAAACTCAAGAAATCAAGGATAAGGACGCAGTGATTGCTGCTAAGGAGAAAATAATCAAAGAAAAATCAGATAGCATTCTGTCACTAGAGAGTGAAATTGCTTCTCTACAGGTGAGTGATTAAACTCTTTAAAAATATAAAGATTGTAATATCGTTGTTGTGTATGATGGAGTTTTTATTGCCAGTGAATTTTCAAGTTTTTTGAATTTTGAAAGTTGTTATTGTTTGTTGCTTAGAAAAAGGGAAAACTAGATGTTGCGGAACAGGAGGGAAAGGCGCATGCAAGAGCTGGTGAATTGGAAAAGCAGGTGGAGAAACTCAAAGAGGATCTTGATGTCAAAATCAAGGAAAAAGAGCAATTGGAAGCCCGGGTTACTGAAGCTGAGAAAATGGCATCTGAATTGAATTCTAAAGTTGATAATGTAAGTCCCTAGCCTGGAATTTTTCAATCTTCTAACAGCTGAAATGGCAAAATGCTGAATTTTGAGGTCATGATATCCCCAGCCTCTTCATGTATTAATGGATGATATAGTTCACCATGCGTGAGCTCATTGATATATGTTGAAATTCATGAGCTGTGTCTAAATACTTTTCTAGATAGTTACTTGTGAGGTAGAAATCATGCTGATGCACAATAGCAATGCTACCAGGCATTGCATTAAGACATATAAGACTGGTCTGCTGACATAGCTTATCCAATGGAGTGACTGGCTTACAAAAGTTAGAAGTTTATTCTGGAGGGAGGTGGCACATTCCCCTCTTAGTCCAATGACCTCTGCCTCGCCCATTTTTTTGGTAACATCCAAAAAACCCATCAAGTGGTTAAAAAAGGGAAAAGAATGTTAAACAACTGCCTGCCTGCCTGTCTCTCTTTCCAATGTTGCCTATCTATGAGGCTTTCAATGTTGCTGATGTCATCCTCTATCCGTGCGTTCCATGAATTGTACTATTGACAAAAGTTATGCAATATCTTTTTCTGCATGATCCTGTAAAACATTCTATTTTATACCAATAAAAGCTGCGGCAAATAATAGAACTAAGTAGGTTAACAGCTTAAGAATTGGGCCCTTTTTGTTTAAAGGTGTTTCAGAACACTAACATGGTTAAAACTCAATAAACACTAGTAGAGGAAAACAGGGAAGCGGCAAGCAAAATTTTAAGTTTAATCTGCGCAAATGGTTTCATAACAATCTGTTATCATGCCTTTGATTTTATTTAACATGCATTTCATGCGTTCCTAGTGTATTTGGTTTCTATTGTAAGATTTTCTACTATTTTTTCTGATATAAATAAATGTGGTCAACTTACTTTTTCCTAGTCAAGAAGGAAAGTGAATGTATGTGATGTTTAGATTTGAGCACAAGTATTAATTTGGTTGTGCTGCTATTTTCTTTTTTCTTTTAAACAGCTTCATAAGATTATCGATGACCAGAAAGCTAAGTTACGTAAAACTGAAAGAGCTCTTCAAATTGCAGAGGTATATTATTAATGTTTTAACTACTTCGTATACGCCTTTTTCTGTGATTGGGATGATATATTTGATGTTTCCTTTTTTTATGTGAAATCTTTTACAGGAAGAGCTGATGAAGGCAAAGTTTGAGGCAACATCCAAAACCAAGGAGTTGATGGAGGTTTAGTTTCATTGCCTCTTATTATTTGTTGAATCTTCCTTCATCTTTCACTACTTCTGTGCCTGTATTTGTTTTTGGTCTTGAACAATTCTGCTATAGATGCATGGGGCTTCAGGTTCAGTTTAGCCGGTTAAGATTGTTCATTTGTGTGACATATGTTCAGGTTCACGGTGCTTGGCTCCCACCTTGGCTTGCTTTCCATTTCATTCATTATCAGGTGTGTATTTATTTTCTGATTTCATATTCTTTTAAGCATTTATTTGATGTCTTTTTATTTCCAGTCGCTTTTGGAGAAGAACTGGAAAGTGCATGGGAAGCCTGCTCTGCAGCTGTTGATGCAGAAGGTTGGTGTTTTAGCTGCACATGTTGTTCAAATATAATCCCATGGGAATTTTTTCTTTCAGATGCACGAATTAACTTCCATCAAAATAAATTTATTTATTTATTTTTCCAGGCTATTGAAAAGAAGGCTCATGCTGAAGAGTGGGCTGCACCACACGTGGAAACATTGAAAACTGTAAGTCATCGTAAGATGAGATAGCTGAGTACTTTTCTTTGTTAATGTCTAGATTGCTTGAGACAGTCTGACTACAGGAAAAGGGGAGTCGGAGTATATCTCTTAACTATGTCTTATGGTGCTGGTTTTTTTATTCCTCTCCTCCCCCGATGTTATTAAGTCTTCGTATAGATATTTAGTTGGCCTGTGTGGCAATTTGCATCAATGTCACCAAGCCATTTGTTTTGGATGTCAATTTCATTGGCCTAATATAAAAATTTGAAGTTCACTTAAATTGATTGATTGCAACCTGGGGATTGTGCATTTGTTTATTCTTTTGTTTATTAATTGCTGACCTTTGCACATTATACTTCCACTGCTGTTGAAGTTTGATGTTTCATTTAACCTCTTGCTGAATGAAGAGATGGGTTCCAGCCATAAAGGAAAAGTGGGTACTGGTTGCCAGCAATGTTGAACCACACATGCAAAGACTAACTACCAAAACCGTTGAGATATATGAAGCATCTAAGAATACTGTTACCCCGCATTTCGTTAAAGTCGTGGAATTTGTTGATCCTTATTTTCAGGTGAGATGTATGTGCATGTCAGACTGCTTTGCTTGTTTACATTTTCTATTGTCTTCCAAACATTGAACTGGTACCTTGCAGGAATTAAGGAAAGTCAGCAAACCGTACATTGATCAAGTGGCCACTGCAGCAAGACCTCATGTTGATACATTACATGCTACTTTGAAGCCTTATACACAGCAGGCAGTTCATGCCTATGGAAAATTCCTCGAAACGGCAACCACATACCATCATCAGGCATGTGTGCTGTATTAGTCCTATATTCTGCCTTTGCCAGGATAACTGGTTGCATTTCGGTTGTTTAAAACTATGACTAAATGATCTTATGCTAGTATGTGACCGAGTAAAGATTCTTCTATACAGAAAATTGAATATGTGTGTTGACTGAGGACTGGAGAATATTGAATATGTCTTTTATGGACTATCATAGGTTACAATAACAATTGATACCTTTTAAGAAAGTTTTTACCTTTCGCACCGCCATGTGAATGAAATGTAGTTTGTGTGGCCTTAATTGTCATTAGCCCCAAGGCGAGAACTTCGTTAGCAGTAGTAAACTGGTTGTCGGGATTCAAGAAATATGAAACATTAAGTTACATCAATCAGGGTTGTTTGAGATAAAAGTATCAATTTTATGTGTTTATGTCATCATTGATTGAAGTCATTGATTTATACCTTGATATTATTTTCTCCTTGATTATGGTTAAGTCTCCTGCATACGAACAGCTGAGAAATGATTTCCTTGATCTGTGGTTAGCATAATTAACTTGTTCCTGATCTCAAGGTATTTTGTTGTCTCTGATTAAGGTTCAAGACGCAGTCCATGAGAAGCTGAAGAGTCATGAGCTTACAAAACCTTTAGCAACAAAAGAGCTGGTTTGGTTTGCTGTGAGTTCTTGGAAATAATCTTATGGACCTTGGCTTCAAATTTTCAGTAGATTGTTGATGCATCAATTTCAATTTGACTGACCCGTTATGTTTTAGGCCTCCGCGCTGCTGGCTTTGCCTATCATCTTTTTGGTGAAAATATGTTCTGCTGTTTTTGGGTTAGTCTAGCCTCAAAATTTTTGGTTTTGTTACTTCATTTTGGAAGTAATAGTTCTCTTTCTATTGTGATTTATAAGTCTTTCCACCTTTCATATCATATTGCAGTAAAAAGGCGCAGAGGCCCACTCGAAATGGTAATGCAAACCACTCGCGTCGGAAAGCGAAGCGTGTACATGTGGACAACTAAATCCTGGATATGTATTCCGTTGTCACTTAATGCAAGGTGTGCTTTATACCTCAGTCCAAAGTTGTTTAATGTGACGGATATATGCATGTCCCCAGTGCAAGTTTATGCAACCATATGCATGTGTAAATACGTGTAGACACACATGCCATTTCTATATTGGGTGGGTCTATGGGTAGACTACGAATTGGACTGGCTCAGCATTGTGGAGCTTTAGTCAGCATCTTTCCATCCTCAAACCCGTCCTCAGAAGGCTTTAAATTGTATGTACTATGTAGGCTTGAACCTTAAGTACTTGGCTAATCATTTATTTTCTGTGTGACATTCACACACTGATGTGCACTTAAAAACCCACTTTTTCCATTCCTAGCATTGTGGATTGACAATGAGTTATTTTTGAGCCGATGAAACAGAACAATATTAGAACATGGAAGCAACCTCGTCAAAGGTCGCTTAGGTGCTGTCTAGGGCTGTGTACAGTAAATAGACCCAAGCTTTAAGATTTGAAGACCTTTTAATTGTCTATACACAAAGGTAGTGCGTGTTTTTTGGCAGTTATAGCATTTATTTGCAGAATGACAAAATCTTGAAGTAAATAAGAAAAATGGGAGAGACGAGGAGTAGAAGAACAACGAGCCCACTTGTTTGTTTTTCTTACGGGGAAGGGGTACTTTTAGTCATGAAAAGAGACCCGCTATTAACTCATCCAGCAATCTTGCAAAGGAATTGTTATGGATCCTTACCCCAAGCTCCACAACACACATAATTTCTTGCTTTTAATTTAAGAGTATCTCTCAATATTTTGTTCTTCTTGTCATTTTGCGCAGGCTAATTTTGGACCATCGTGAGGTTAAACAGATGTATCTTCGATTGTGAATTATGCAGTTGATGTTGAAGTTTTTGCAGCTTTCTTTTCTACAGTGAGTTTTCGGGGTTGATACTTCATATTTGTAGCCCTTATTCATGTGACAAGGGTGTAATTTATTTTTGTTTCCTCTTTATTTTTGGCCCTCACAAGTCTTCCTGACCACAGTTTGTCACTCGTGAATAGATAGATATATTTATGGTTTTTATGTCTAGTTGAAATATTAAATTTGTTTATTATTTTTAATCACGTTCTCTCAGAAACTTAGAATATGAAGTTTTGAACCCTCTACACCTTTTGTTTTTATTGTCAATTAGTCGTCTTTGGTTCGATTAAAGCATATCTGAATTCAGGTAGAATAATAATTAAACTAAGACATAAATTTTAAGCTCCTAACCTTTAGTAATGCTTTGTTCGATTTGATTTGATATATGTACATCTCATCCATTTCGTTATAATATGTTAACAGGTATTGGCATAAACTCTATAAGAAATTTATAAAAAACAAAAAAAAAAAAAAAAGCCCATAAAGGATGAGCAACTGAAACGGAACTGGAGCCGGAAGTGCTTATGGTACTATTCCTTCGACTTTATACTCGAACAGTAAAAGATCCATTTTTTAATATGTTGCCAAATTTAAGTGATTTGGGGACGAACAAGACCTGCAAAATATATATATATATATGTATATATATGATGTTATGGTACAAATTCATTTAAATTTATCTAGTCATTATATGGCATGTACTTAGTTATACCAAAATATATTGATAAAAATTAGTTTCTTTCAATTCCATAACCAGAACTGCAGTTGAAAAATTTTAAAAAGAAAACACACACTGGCACGCACAAAATGGCAACCAAAAGTACATTCAAGTTGAAACTAATAAAATGGAAGATTCTTGTATGGGCTAGGTGTGAAAGTAGTTGTATATTATAAAGTGAATGTAATTTCGTTTTAATTTAATTTACAAAGAAGTGAATGTTTATTAAAATTAATTATCACA
>JACFYI010002305.1:1600990-1611927 GCA_014898755.1 Handroanthus guayacan
AGAATCTAAGGACACACACGTTACTCAAAATTATTAGTAGGAAAAATGTCTGGAAATTACCAAAAAGGAGAAGAAATTTGTCTGTTCATTCTCTATATTCCGTCACCAAAAATCATTGACGGATATATTTATTAATTGAAAAAAAAATCCGAAAATTACCAAAAAAAGGAAAATCCATCAATTGGCATACAAAAAAAAAAAATATCTCGGGGGTACGTACAAAGTGGAAAAAGGAATCTCGAAAAAAGAAAAAGAAAAAGAAAGGGAAGAAAGGAAACTCAAAATTATTAATCGAAAAAGTAAGTGGAAATTACTAAGAAATTATGCGGAAATTTGTCCGTTGAACTGGAAAAAACCCTAGCCACCATTTTCCGTCCGTGTATATATATATTTGAACCTCAAAAACCCTTTTTAAACTCTTCTCTCAGTCTCTCCTCAGACCAAGGTCCACACTCCAAAGTCCAAACCCGCACCCTCCCGCTCCTAGAGAAGACAGTAAGAGAAAATGCCGTTAGGAGAGCGATATGTTGGAGACAAGAGTGAGTCCAGGTACTGTGGTGTGGAGACAGAGTTTGACGACGACATGCCGAATCTCCTCTCCTACAATGTCGGCGGAGGCTTCGATTTCGTCCTTGCTACTCTGGTTAGTTATCTCATTCTATACTCTTTTTTGTTCAATACGTTGTGATTCTGTGATTGGATTCTGTGTCATGTGTTGTACATTCTACGTTGCTTGTTGTACATTACTGTTCAGCGGTCCCTGTGGTGTGTGTTTGAATGATCTTAGTTTTGCTTGAATTGTCCTTGGAAACACATCGACGTGGAGTTCTGGTCCAATTCAATATGTTAGATTAATGAGACCTAGAAAATTTCAATTTCAAGCAGCCTGCACTTATTTATATATTTAATGATTGCAGATGGACCCCAGTTATAGGCCTAGTCTAGTAGATGATGGACCTGGCAGATCAGGAGCGCTGCCATTTGCTGGGTCTGATTTGGTTCTGAGCCCTTCACAGTGGAGCAGTCATGTTGTTGGTTTGTACCTCTCCCCTGACTGACTGCTATTATTCCTTATACTGTTCCACGTCCTAATTTATATTTTCTGTGTCTTTATATTCCTATTATTCCTTGCACCAGTCTACAGTACTACACTACTACTTTTCTCATGAGGTCCTGTGAATTAATGATGTTCAATTTGAAATTGCCACCCAATTTTTTCAGTCCTCAATGTTTGATTCATTGGTTAGATATATCTGGTCAGTCGCTACTTAATTTGTTCTGTATGAACTTCAGTGAGTAATGGTATGTAGGAAAAATTAGCTCTTGGATTGATTTGGATTCAGAAGATGAAATACTGCGGAAGGACTCTGAAATTGCATTGAAACAAGAAATAGCTTGGGCTTCTCATCTATCTTTGCAGGTGAATAACCATTTGGTCTTGGATTTTGTTATCCTATTCTGTGAAGATAATTGCCATCCTCATTATTGAGATTATTGTAATATTGTTTGCCAGCATACTCATCATACAAATGTTTTGGGCTTTTTCTATTATTTGCCAAGTGTTCCATTGATATCCCATCCTTTTCATGTCTTTGTTCGGTTTTCTGTTATTTTAGTCCCTCAAGAAGCTGTGGTTTTCCTTTGCAGGCTTGTCTTCTGCCTACACCTAAGGGAACTTCTTGTGCCAATTATGCAAAATGTTTGAATCAGATTTTACAGAACCTAGGCAGCATGCAGGTAAACTCAGAAGTTTTCAACCTTTTCCCACGTATATGAATATCCTTTATTTCTTTCTAATCATGGTAATTAATCGCCATGTTTCGCATTCATGCCCTTTTTCTTTTGTTCTTATTATTTACTTCCACATTAAAGTTGTGGCTTAGGATTCCACTGGAGAAGCCTGAGAATGACACAGGGTCCCGGAGCCCAGATTATATGGTGAGTAATGCTAATTTAATGCCACGTGACATGTTCATCATAAAGGCTTGCAGTTGAATACTTTTATTACCAAAGGATACGTTGGAAGCTTTATCTCATTTGTTTGTTTCCATTTAGCATGGCCTTATTTCTTATTGATCAGATCAACATTTCTCATCCTCTTAGGCTGTTTTCTTTTTCAGTTTTCTTATTCAGCTCTTTTGCTAATGTAACTTGATATATTATCTTTTTGGGCAATCCATAGAATGGTGATATGTGCTTTTTGAGAAAGGACTTGCACAGCCTTCAAGAATTGTCATCCATAATATACTTATTTTGCTTAGATAATGTTTGCTTCTATTGCTTCATGTTTAGTTTCTTTATCATTCCTAACATCACCTTTCAACTTGTCCTTCAACCTCATGTTGCCTTTGGTTTTCCTTACAGGGTGAGGGGCAGATCGATTCATGGGAATTGTGGAATTCATTCCGGCTTCTTTGCGAACACCATAGCCTGCTCTCAGTTGCACTTGATATTTCGTGAGCATTCCAAATCTTATGATTGCCAATGATTTTTTAAGTTTTATTTTTCCCTGACAAGATTTTGCTTTATGTTTATCAGGTCCGCACTACCGTCGCCTAATTCAGTTAGACGATGGTTTGGAGAGCCTGTCAGGGCAGCCATAATAAATACAAATGTAAGTTTAACTCTGATATATCAGTGCACGTATAGCATGTTTTATTTACTTGACTGCTGTAAAGAATTGTGGCCACTTTTAGTGTTGTGACACCTCAGTCAAGTGAGGGACATCTAAAAAAGCAAGTTTGTGAAAGATTGGGGAGAGGGGGAGGGAGGGAGACATAACTTGTGTCTGCAAAAGAGCTCCAAAAATCCTGTGGTATATCCCTTACATTGTTCCCATTCTTCTTTAGAGGAGAGTCAAAATTCTATCGTAGTACAAATGTTCTGGTCCATGGGGGATTGACTGTAATTTGGTTTTCAACTTTTCAACTCCATTTATTCTAGTAATCATATATCATTGAGCAAAACATGATCAAGTGGCGAAAATTGAACGTCTAACTTGGTGAAAGGAGTATTTAGATGTCTTTTGTTTCCTTGATACTGAATTGTTTCTCATTTACACAAGCCATTTGTATCTAATAAATGAACACTTGAGCTGCCACTTCACCATTGCTGTACACATTCTACTGTAGTTGTAAATTTGATATGTCGGCTTCTTTGTGTAAGTTCTTCATCAGTTTGCTCATGGATTTAAATTGCTGTCTTGCCAGTCTTTTCTAACCAATGCACGAGGCTATCCCTGTCTATCAAGACGCATGCAGACATTAATAACTGCATATTTCAATCACTCAATTCAGGTAGTCTTATGCCATTTCCCTTAGATCATAATTATCTATCCTTTTATGATGTTGACTTGCTGTGGTACTTAATGAGTATGAAATTTCTCTTATTATGGATGCACTGTCTTTGTTATGATGCTGTATCATCTCTACTGATGGATCTGATAGATAACTTTGCTGACTTTATTAATTGGATCTTTTCCTTGAGTTCTTCATTTAAGTTCCTCGTTAATACGATTGCATTATCTGTATCCAGTTTTCTCCTGTAGCCTAGGAAATGTGAGTTGTCTTAATGATGCTGTCCTCAGCATCAAACTAGATACCAATGTAGATGATTGGTATTACTTGTACATGTGGAGTATATTAAGATTTTCAGTCTGTTAAGATCTTCAGTTAGAACAATTGGATCTATGTGTCTTGTTTCTTGTGGATATTGTACAGGTTGTGATTTCTGGCCAACCATCTCACAATATACCAGTGGGTGCTTCAGATTCAAATGCTGATACTCAAGCTGAGGGTAAGAATTTGTCAGCAAGTCATATCGTACTGCTTTCATTAAATATTAAAAGCAAAGTGTATTGAGTTACTCTTTAGCCTGACACCTTCAGTCAACTCATTGTGTTATTTGGGATGTTTTCTACTACAGTATCTTATTATGCCTTATTAAGTACGTTCATAATGACTTCTTTGTTCAGGTGGCTGGAGACACCCCTTAAAGTCATACTTGGATTATCTCGCTTACCTCTATCAAAGAATGGATCCCCTTCCTGAACAGGAAAAGTTCGAGGTAGAGATTCCCCCCCACCACCTCCACCCCATGTGCACTCTGATATCGCCTTGCCTAATATATATATATATACACACACACTCATATTTTAACTTCCTCATTGTGATCTACCAGCTTTGCTATAGAGATTATCTACAATCACCCTTGCAGGTGAGTTTCCATGATAATTTGACTCTTTCTCACCACTGACCTTTCTTCTCTTTATATATATATATATATGTATGTATATAATGCTGTAGTGCTGTTTCATCGCACTCATCCACAATTATCTTGTCGCTAACTTTGCAGCCCCTTATGGATAATTTGGAGGCCCAAACATATGAAACATTTGAAAAGGACTCAGTTAAATATAGCCAGGTATACTATGATTCTGCACCAATTTCTATAATAATTACATGTTGGTGGACTTGACATCCATATTATTAATAAAAATCAGCACACCAGGATGTAAATAAATAGTCCAATACGCAGAGAAATCATGTTACAAAGACATTCAAAAGGTATTTTGCCTGTATCTTTCTGCAGAATGGCCACGTTGGACTGAGCATTATCTCTGATTCATCTAATGATCTCTTTTTCATTTCTAGTGGTAACATAGTTGACATCTAATTTTGTTTTGCACTGTCTACAAAGTCCATCTCTCCGTTCAAACTAAAGCAGAAGACAACAAAAAAAGAGATTACTCATGCATGATGTAGATTTACTGCCTCATGGTGTTTATGGATTTTACAATTTGTGTTAATATCCTAGTCATATCATGGCAGTACCAAAGAGCAGTTGCTAAGGCATTGGTTGACAGGGTTCCCGATGAACATGCTTCTACAGTGACAACTGTAAGTTGTTTATCTCTGTGTTTAGTCTTTATATTGATTCAGATGATTGCCATTATAGTGTGAGTTGGACCCAGCTGTGAACCTTTTATGATATGCTCCTTATCGATGTTCTAGGTGTTGATGGTTGTGGGTGCTGGACGAGGGCCTCTTGTCAGAGCATCACTGCAGGTGTTTTCCTGTCTCTGCCAAGAAAATATGGGGCAACAAGAAAAACAAATTTGAGTTTGAAATATGCTAAAATTTTTACACGATTGTGTGTTTTACTTCTTGTCTTTTTTTGACAGGCTGCTGCAGAAACTGAACGCAAGTTAAAAATATATGCTGTAGAAAAAAATCCAAATGCAGTGGTAACACTCCATGTAAGTTTCTAGAATTTTTAATCTGTTTCATCATGCTATCATGTGTAGTCTGCATCCTTTTTCATGATGTGCTTGTCTGATGCCAAGTTTTGGGCTATCATAAGTGTTTTTTCTGAAATCTAGTTCCACTGCACTTAAAAATGTATTCTGCTTTGTATTACAACTTACAGGTCAAACTATGGTACATGTATTGAACACTAGAAACATCGTGTACTCTTGCAGCGTAGCTTTGCAAGAATTTTCATTTTGGGACTTGGAAATGCTTATATAATCTGCATTTGTATGATTATTCAGTGTAAGATACCTAATCATTCAAGGATTTCAGCTATGCTATTGATTCACTGCCCAACACTTTACAACAGCTTATGGAAAACCAAATCCATCTGTAAGACAACTAATATATAGCCTGTGGATTACCTGTGGTATGAGAGCTATTTGGTGAATAGATCATAATAAGCAAAAACATTGCTGGCTGATTGTAGTGTTCTGTTATTTGGTCAGTAGAGGATTTCAACCATGTTATCATGATTCAGTGCTCAACATTGGTTATAATTTACATGACTGAAACTGTCCATCTGACAATTAATATGTAGCCCATGGATTATTCTCTGTATGAAAAGCTGTTTGGTAAATAGATCATGATAAGCTATGACATTGCTGATTCATTGTAGTGTTCTGTTAAACCAAAAGTGTAGTTAATGGTATGATGTGACTGGATATATGTGATCAAATGAAGTGTGAGTCGAATCTGATGTAAAGTTCTATCTCAGCTTCTGCTTTGTCCAAGTAACACCCTAAATTCTAAAGTACATATTTTCATCAGGATTTGATGTTTTTCTAGAAGCTGTTCTCTATGGAAAGTTTCTACTTATAAGCTAGATTTGCTTTTTATGTATATTTATGCTTGTATAAGTTATTAATGCATGTAAAGTTTTCTCTTTAATACAGAGTTTGGTCAAGCTAGAGGGCTGGGAAACAATTGTTACTATTGTTTCCAGTGACATGCGGGATTGGGATGCCCCAGAGAAAGCTGATATATTGGTATCATTCTCATTGTGCAGTTAATGCTAAAGAAGGAAGCCTCGAGAAGTTATGTTCTCCTGGAAATTAAGTCTAGTAAGATTCTTTTATTTTAATGTGATATAGGTCAGTGAGTTGCTGGGATCCTTTGGTGACAATGAGCTTTCACCTGAGTGTCTTGATGGAGCCCAAAGGTTCTTGAAAGAAGATGGAATCTCAATCCCATCATCGTAAGTACCCCCCTCCTGAGATTAGCCATTGTAACAGGGGTTGCACTGATGTCAGGCCCTATATGTGATTCATAACACATGCTACACTCTAGTTTTGTTAATTGATAGTGGTTTGAGGTACCTGCTGGCCTGCATTATTGCATTTTTTTCGTATTCATGGTTTTGTTTCTGAAATTCTGACAGGATCTGTTAAGCATTGCTTTCCAATGTGGATGGGTATTATATTTATTCAATGTATTTACTTAAATCTTCTTCCCAATAAGCTAATTATTGAGAATATCCAATTATGAAACTTCTACAAAATGCTTTGGCATCTTTACTGGTTAATTAGTTATGACTGTATTTGACGGCCTTTCCTTTATTTAATTCTATAACTGAAAAGGAAACTTCACGGATTTATTTGCAGCAAAAAATGCTTACCCTGTCAACATTCAATTCCATTTTGTGTTGCTTTAAATTTGGCCTTCTAATTTGTAAACTAACCTAGAAACATTTTCTAGGTTTGATGTTTATCATACCAAATTCATCTTTGCTGTGGCCTCTGCAGGTACACAAGTTTCATTCAACCTGTGACTGCCTGCAAACTCTACAATGATGTGAAATCCCTGACATCTGAGTTCCATGTTTGGTTATTCTGCTTTACTTGTCCGGCTTCTTTTTCATTGGCTTATTTTTCTGTGTTTATTTTGGAATGGTATAGATCAAGTCGCATAAAGATCTTGCACACTTTGAAACCGCTTACGTTGTCAAGCTACACCGTGTGGCAACATTGGCCCCTACTCAACCAGTTAGTAGCTTCTTCTAGATGCATATGCTTTACAGTGGACAGTCTTTTATCTGGCATTTCGTAGACTAGTTCTAGTAGTTCACTTCTCCATTTGCCTGAACAGGTCTTCACATTTTTCCATCCTGAGTACTCAACCAAGAAGAGCAATGAGCGTTATAAAAAGCTTCGTTTTGATCTTCAAGGTGACACTGGTTCAGCCTTGGTTCATGGTATGTGATTCTGAAGCCTTACTGCTTTTTCGTTGCGCAATATGCTGAACTATACTTGCAAGGCAAGCATATTTGCATATTCTTGCAACTTCTGTGGAATGATATGAGATTGTTTGATAAAAAACCTTAATACAGAATCACTGAATGAAATAGTTACTTGTTGCTAATTTCAACTTTGACACCTAGAAGTATGATAATGTAATTGTGTTGGTTGGTTTATTCATTTTGGGAGATGTGATGACATCAAGATAAATGGGGAATGGTATGGATTATGGAAACAATTCCTGATATGAAACTGGAGCAGATTTTTATCTGAACATTCCAGATATTGATCATTCTTCACAAAAGCTTATGGAAATTGGAAACTATATTCTGTTACTTATGTGAATGTTCATGATAAAATAAGCCAAGATATAGATCAATAGCTTCTCCAAGGGCAAGAAAAGCTAAAATTCTGTAAGTAATGGTGTCTGTCAATTGACCGATTCCAGTTCAACCTTATCAAGGCTGAAGGCTTTGAAGTATGCCTTCTTTTCTAAAAACAATTGAAGAAGATTTCCCCATGGATAAGCGTAGAAAACAGAGGGAAGGCTCTGTGTGGCTGGATGTGGGTATTTTTTGAGTTCCGCCTTTTTTTTTTATTTGGTTTGTTTGTTTTTGTGTGTTTTGTTTGGGGGGAGGGGGGATGGGATCAGGGGTAGTGTTGGTGATCCTTTGTAGTGTCTATTAAATGCTAGTTTTGACTTCTATTTGTGCTTCATTAACAGGATTTGCAGGCTATTTTGATGCAACACTTTACAAAGATGTACATCTTGGTATTGAACCCTCAATAGCTACCCGCAACATGTTTAGCTGGTATGGTCTTCACAAAGATCTTCATGTATGCTGCCTAGTTTATAGCAAACTGTCAGTATCATTGTACCAGGAGGCGAACGTAATATTAAATATGCCTTCCCTGTAAAAAATAAAAAAGGAAAAACAGAAGTCAAAGAATCCCTAGTATAGAGAAAAGGTTTCTTATAATTGTGCTATATAGGCTGATGTTAATTTCTACCTTTAGTTCGTTCTTGAACATTGACACGATTGGTTTCTTCTTTCTAAACACGGACAGGTTCCCTATATTTTTTCCCTTAAGGACACCAGTGTATCTTCAACCCGGTACTCCTTTAGAAGTTCATTTTTGGCGTTGTTGTGGTTCTACCAAGGTAATTGCACTCTGTTCATTCTGCTGATTGTGTCTGAAATATCGTCTTGATTTCATATTTAGTTAATAAAGTTCTGCAGTAGAAAATATATAATGCAATCTTTGTGTTGAAATGATATCAGGTTTGGTACGAGTGGTCTGTCACATCACCATCTGCTTTACCCATGCACAACTCCAACGGCCGCTCATACTGGGTCGGGCTGTAGGTTCATTCCTTTTCAAAGTTTGGGCATGATGTACACCGAGATAGCTTCAATTCAGATGCAAGATGACGCCAAATGGCATTACTGTATACTAGTTGAGAGTTGAGTAGAGACATAGATGCTGTAGGTTCATATTTATTTCATGAAGGATAGTTGACCTGTATTCGCCTCTCGTATAATTAGTACGAATAAATTAGGTTTTTTTTCCTTTAATTATTTTTTCTTTTTTGGGATTGAAATGTTGTTCTGGAAATTGTGTAAGATACCTTCTGAGAAACACCATTTTAGCTTTTACATCTTGCAGAGGCAGGCTTGTCATGCTCCCATTTATTTCATCAATGGTTCATTTTGTGAGCAAGAAAGCAATGAGAATTAATTTGTTTTAAGTTTTGGTACAATAAGAATGAATCTTTTTAAATCGAATCGAACGTAGATATTGAACTTTGTCATGATTAATCTTTGTTGGTTTTACCGGCGTGCATTTGTGATGTGGCTATGAAATATGAAAATATTTTTGTTTTTAATTTTCCAATTCTATACCTGTATTAAAGCATGAGCTTTATTTGATATATTTTCATATATGTTTTCTTAAATATATTTAATCTTAATTTATTTTAATAAATCTTCACAGCCACTTAATTTTTTATTTAAATTAGATTGTTTATTTTATTTTATTAAATTTATTATTTATATATTTTAATTACTAAAAACACGATATTGATTTTTCTATTTAGTATGTTTTATGTGTGTTTCAAATCCCTTTTAACATTAATTCACTCTAATAACCTTACACACCCTAATAGCCATTCACTAGCCAATGAAAAGTTCCCATTCTTTATTTTACATTAGATTACGTGTATAGTTTAACTTAATATGTTAATAACATTTTAATTATTAAGTATATGTAGAAATGGAGTTCCTCCCATTTTTATATTTTTTTCCCTTTAATATCTGAGCGCAGATGACACATATTTTAATTATTTTATTCCTACGTATGGAGTATCTGATGGGTCATGGAACTTAATTTATAAAATGCCCAACCTATCCAAAAGAGAGAAAAGGGCAAAGAAAGTTGACCACGAAGATATTTTTGTCCAGAAAAATCTTCTTAATCTGTACTTACTGGGCCATGCCCGGCCCAAACCAAGTTCATATCTGAACGTGAACACTCGGATCCATTATCCTCTTAAGGCACCGCCCAACCCTAACCTTGTCTTCTTATCATCACTCAGATCGTGAACTATATCCGTGAAAAATCTATGTAGGATTCAGAAACTTGTTTTACTGAAATTCGCCGCTAGGTTTTGGAATCTCTCTCCATTGAAATCAATCATCAGGGTTCAAAGTTGTTCAGATTTGTAAAAATTTTGAAGCCCTAATCATGTATAACGGAATAGGGTTGCAGACGCCACGGGGCTCCGGCACCAACGGCTACATCCAGTCGAACAAGTTCTTTGTGAAGACGAAGACGAACAAAGTCGTCACGGACTCGAGTAAGGGATTCGAATCGGGTCAAGGCACTGCTGGTGTGACACGAAAACCTAGTAAGGAGATTTTGGAGCATGATCGCAAGCGTCAAATTCAACTCAAGCTTCTTGTGTTGGAGGAGAAGCTGATCGATCAGGGATATACAGATGCCGAGATAGCGGATAAGCTCGATGAGGCCAGGAAGTCGCTTGAGGCGAAGGAGAATGGGGGAAGTAATGGCGGTGTTATCTCAGATAAGTACGTAATTTTTTATTTTTTTCTTCTAAACCTTAAAGCGGGTTTCTTGCTTTTCATTTCACGTTAATTTTTCTTGAAATTTTTCTGATTTTGTATAAGTCTGGCTGGGGTTGTGATAGATGGAGAAAAGAATGTATGCGAGTGTGGAACGGGGTGCGAGTACGCCTATTCAGCTATGCACTGGAAAAATTGGGAATTATTAGCATATGTAGTTGAAAAATATTGTAAGACGTGTTATTGGCATGAGATGGAAACGGAATTTGAAGATACTTTTTTTTTCTTTTTTTGGTTGGGGGGGGGGG
>JACFYI010002305.1:1613279-1627211 GCA_014898755.1 Handroanthus guayacan
GGACCACGAAGGTTATGGGCGAAGTAGAAGAGAAAAGGAGGATGAGGAAGAACGCCGTGGAAGAAAGCATGAAAGAGATAGGGATGAGGAGTCATATCGGAGGGACCGGGAGCATCAGAGAGTGGGACGTGGAAGGGAGAAGGAAGAGAACGTGAGTACAAAGTATGAGAGAGATGGAGATTACACTTCGAAGAGGGCTAGATATGATGAAGTACGTTCTAGTGGGAGAAAGTATGATGAGGACAGGGATGACGATAGGCGATCCAGACGCCGATAAATGTGTTGCTGTCTTGCAGTTGGAATCAAGGATGGTAAGTTTCCTGCATCCATTGAATTATACTGGGGTTGTTTTTTGAGTTTAGACTCTTCAGTAGTTGAAGTTAATATGTGAAATCTTTTATTTTTCAGATAATTATTGTGGCAATATACATTATACGCTTTTACATACTCTTTCTGAACCAATGCATTAGATGTGCTAACTATAAGTACAACAGCTGTGATGATTACTTGTGAAAGTGTAGAGCTTCTTCTGTTAACGACTTACGTGCATTATGAATATTGTTTATGCTATATGTTACTCAAACTATAATATTCCCAAAATAACAATTTGTTTCATTTACTCACAGTGGAATTCTACTTGGTGCCATTTCAGAGGTAGTTGTGTCACTGTCGGTAACTATCTGCTCTTGGTCGTGGGGGCTGATGGCATAAAGGAGAGCATGTCAGAAGGAGCATCTAAGGGACTTCGTATTTCCTTGTTGTGTGATGCTGTATATTATGATTTCCTATTAAGGATTGGATTTGATGCATTCAGAGTAAGGCTTTTGTTTTGTTTTATGTTGTTATACAATGTATGATCCCCAATATCGTTTATATGAACTTATCTTTTAATTGCCGAGTGCAAATCTTGGTTTCTTGTGCATGGCTTTTATGACCATGGTTGTACAACTGATAGAATTGGTGATCCTAAGTAGGCTTACATGCTGGTTGCTTTGAGCAAAATAAATAATTTTTCATATGCTTTATCATTGTTCCAAATGGCCTCGTTTTCTAAGTTTATTAGAAGCTGTGTGGGATTAAGTAGCTCTGGCTGTATTTTTCTTAAAATAAGCCTGAAGATTGAACTTGACTGATTAGTTTGGAGAAGAATCTTCAAAATTTATTGTTCCTTTTTTCCTCAAACTTCAGATCTAATTTCTCCCAAGAGCCCCTTTCTTCAAATGAACAATGAATTGCCATTGCTTTTGGCAGCTAGTAAAAATTAGATCTACTGGAAATATGATTCTAGTTATGACAACACAGTTGAAGTTTGAACTCATTATGTAGTTAAACATGATTGAGTCTGCTGCTGTTGACGAACCCACTCCTTGTAATCCTGCAGCAGTTGTTGTAAAAGCAATGGCACCAGCTGATCCAATAGAGCTTGTATCATTCTAGTTGTCACAAAAATTCAAAGCCAGCGTAATTATCAAAAGAGTCTCTTGAAATGAACTGCTAGCTAATTACTAGGAAAAGCTATAGATTGTAAGTCATTTTTCGAGGTACTTCTCTCAGCTGAAGTAAAAGTTGCACTTATTATTTTTACTTCAGAGCAATTAATTTGCATTAGTGTCACCATTTGGTACTCACATATTTCCAGGACGCTCGACAGCTGATGTGGGCAGCAAGGCAAAAGGCTGGGTGTATATCTGCATAAAATCAATACTGCTAATGTGATGAAATAAAATTAGTAGCATTTGGCTAGTTTAGGAAGAGACAACTGTCTCAACGCCTCATAATATTTGGTCTAATTATAGTAATTATGAAAACATTTTCTATAATTTGGAAAATTATAACATCCATACATGTGAGAATTTAATGAAACTTATATGACATTAGAATTAAACCCTTCAAAAAATCTAACTTGCAAACGTAAACTTCACCAATAGAACTGATATTAGTGTAGCACAACTAAGTCTATATTTTTTTATTTCCTTTTCTATTTTTCGGATAATTATCTCAATTTCTGCACCTTGAGGTTTGACATAATTATCAAAACGTCATTTGAGAATAGTATAAAACAATTACACTTCTTGAAAATCATAGGGATCTGCATGTAATGTTACACATTTTCATTAAGTTTTCTGCAAATTCACTAATAGCAATGGGTGCTTTTGGTAAGTATGCCAAATTTCAGGGGATGTTGAGGTAATTATCCTTCTTCCACCCGCCCCAGGGCCAAATTTCAGGGGATTTTGAGGTAACTATCCTTCTTACCGCTCCCCCCGGGTGGGGTGCGGGGGTTTTAGCTGTGACATTATACACGTTCTCTTTTCTGTTTGTTGAACTTTGTAGAGGGTGGTGTTATTGTAAACACAAGGGTCATTTGTTGAGGTAATTATCACTTCTAAGAACAAGCTGCACCATAGATGAATAGTTATATACATAGGATAACAATAGCAACCTCAAGGACAAGACTTAAGCTGACATCAACATCCAGAAATGGTTCAGCATCAACAGTTTCCCATTTTATATGGTTCCTCAGAGAAGCTGCAAGAATTCAAATACTCAGCACTGAATAAATGAGCCATCTCCAAGGATTGAAGACATGGTAAAACTTGCACCACGCACAGTTCAAAGCCTAAATATGGATCTTTTGACAACTCATATCACTAACATATATAGATAGCTGTATGTAAATCATAGTTACCGAATTCGCGGTACTCTTTGGTATGTGGTACGGGTACGGGTACGCGGTACGTTCTTTTATAACAAATTCGGTATGCTGGGGTAGGTTTAGTCGGTACGTTCTTTTGGTATGCGGCACGCTAGGATAATTTAATGGGTAAACTTTCAAATCAAGTAGAAAGATAATTGCCAACATTGATAATATTTTGAAGGAGGGTAGTTGGTAGATCAAAATAAATGACAATTATTAAAGTGCAGTAGTTTAGTGCTTGATTCAATATTTAGAAAAAGAAAATCTCTACTCTCTATGACACAAAGTCTAACGTTCAAATGATCTCTCCAGACTAAGACTCATAGGTAAGGTGCTCCTCTTTCAATGATTTGGTACACTAATTTTAAAATACTAATTTAAGTACCATAAAATATTATCGTAAACTAATATACATCCGGTACGCTAATTTTAGAGTACCAATACGCCAAAGTACCGGGAATTGGTACGCGAGTACCGATTCGCGGTACTCTAGGCAAAAAAGAGTATTAGGTAACTATGATGTAAATTGTCCTTCCAATCACTGATGCATCAGTCAGACAGGGCTAAACTCATTACAGATGTACCTGAAAAATGCTCGTTTTGGCGTTCGACTAAGTCAGAACCCTCAAACTGCAATGTTAGTTAAGCAAGACAAGACATCAAAGATATGCACTAGCGTGAGAGCTTCCAACAAAGAACAGCAGTAGCATTACTTCATTCTTTGGTTTCAGTGTCAGAAGATTACCTTGCAAGATAACATCTCAACTAGACAGTCTTGACTAGTTGGAGTTACTTGTAAATCTATAACCGGTGCTACCTCAAAATTCAGAAGTTGAACCTGCGGCAAGTTACACCTGCATGTAGCTCAAATCAGCATAAGCTTTTTTTCTTGCATAAATTCAATAAATTCTGAAGTCATTAGCTAAAAGAAACACGTATAGCATGGCCCATTGAAATATGACAGAAGCTAATTCTATAAATTAGTTCAGTCTCCTGCTTGCTTACAACATACAATCAATCAAGCCTTAACCGCATTTTGGGGCTTATGTTCAAGCTCAACGAGCTGAAGAAACTGGGATTCAAGCTCGGCTGCACTGAGTTTCATTTGCTCGAATTTCTGGCTGGATTCTAGCCGTAGGCTGACCCTTGAACTGAGCCCTGGTTCAAGCTTGCCTTTGCCCTGTTTCTTTGGTGCGAATTTGATTTTGAGCTATAGGGTTAAGTAAAAGCTCGAGTTCAATTATTTTATAATATTCGAGCAATACACTCCATCTCAAACACTTTTCAAGTTGGTTCGGTCCATTTGCTCAGTTCATTTGCATCCCCATTCCCTGGGCTACTTTAGAAACTTTGTCAACAACCTCAGTTGCATCATGTATACGGCATAAAATTTCAATTTTCAACCAAAGTACATTCACTTGCGCTTACCAAATGAATCAACAAGCACCATGTTTGAGTCATCCCAAGTCACCAATTCTACAATACACCCGTCCTAAAATGCACACTACAGGAAGACCTTACGTGTGACAATGTCAAGGCAAGCATCTGGTTAGTGCTAAAGCCGTAAAATTTTACTTGAAAAAAGCCTAAACCATATATGGTAACAGTTATGACAATTCTTGGTATTATCAGCACTTCTGTACCGACGGACACGGGAATTCATCATTAACCAGGTCCAATTTGTGCATTTTTACAACTAAACAGCAGTTGATAAATTCAACAGTTGATAAATTCAGCAGCAAGAAAACAGAGAGAGAGAGAGAGAGAGAGGGACCTGTACAAATTCGAATCAAGGGGTTGAAAACTCCGCAAGGCCCTTGTATTCAAGATTGCTTCAACCCCTGATGGTTGTCTAAGAAACTCACTAAAATGGTAGATGCTTCTATTTTCACCATCACCATAATCAGGAAGCTTAATCCTCTCCTTTCTTCTGGCAGAAAGATGGGCTTTCTTTGCATTTGACTCTGATAGCTTTGCTTTCATTACGCTCACTTTCATGACTCCATTTCTCTTCCTTGAGGAGTATATAAACAGCTTCAGTCTTTACCAAAAAATAATGCAAAAAACAAACACAAACACAGATACAGAGTACATAAAGTACCTGAGTTTGGAGATTTCTTGGAAGAGATGGGCATGAAATGGGGTGTGAGCAGAGTGGTATTTGCTTGTGGCCATGGATATAGTTAATATATCCTACTGCCCCATTTCAAAAGCCATGGATGTAGAGAGACGAAGAGAGGGGATGATTTTGTTAACATTTTTTTTTTTTTTTTCATTTTGTTTGGAGATGAGAGTGAATACAGAACCCAACTTCTGAAAGAGAACAAGAATTGGTGGCAACTGTTGGAAAATGGTGGATATCGCACATGTTATTGGGACATCAATCACCATCATCATCCACTTAGATATGATGACTCATTTTCAAAAAAATTGTTTAACAATTTATGTATAGTTGTGATTTTTTTTTTTTTTAAACAATTTATAAACAGTTTGGCTATACGTTAAAAGTATCTTTGGTTTTTTCGAAATTTACAGTCTATTGGGAATTATTTACCTTGAGTCAGCTTTCTTTTATCTCTCTTACCATGATTCTTGATCGTCTGGTTGCCAATCACATATTTGTTGTGTGAATCAAAACCCATTTTAGTTCCATCGAAACTCATATTATATTAGCACCAAAACTCATTTTCTATGTTCATAAATATATATATATATATATTTATTTGCTGTCACTAAAGACAATTGAGAATGGTGATGAAGAAATGGGTGGAAGTGGTAGCCATTGGTAACAATGGCTTATTTTCACTTGAGGAAACACATTGTGAAATATAAATGACCTCAAATGACCTTTATTTTCACACAATTAAAATATGTTCATTTTTTTTTTTCCCTCAAAAAAGAAAAAGGAAATATTTGATTTGCCAGACATCAAACTTTATATCAAAACTAAGTTATTTAAAATATCTTATAAACTCCTATATTTTATAAGGTGTTTTCAATTTATTACAAGTCGCATATTGTTATAAAAAATTTACCAACAACTTTAATACATACAATGAACTCTCAAACAAAAATATGTTTTAAACAACTTATAGGCTCATCCAAGCATTCAGCTAATCCATTTCAACAACCTAGAGATTCAAACAATATATAATGCTCATTTACCCAAAAAATATGTAGATAATGCTAAAAGATATTTCTTTAGACTCAGCAAATAAATAACCTTCTGAAGATGTTACATCAGGTAAGAAAACCTACATATCATCCCTCCCTTCCATGGCTTACGCCCATGGTTGATTTAGACAACAAATACCAAGCAAGACAAAAAGAAAGCAATAATGCACCAAGGATTACATAAATAAATCATGATATTTCTATTAGATTTGAGATGTAGTAAGAGTTTCAGTCAAGAAAAAAGTCAGCATGAAACTAACTCTAATTCATCACTCACACTACTTCATCCTTCCGTTCATCCCAAAAGATCACAAACACGGGACCCAAAAAGGGAATTTTTTTTCCAAGGTACATTTCAGATATATGTCTAGTGATGCTTACCACCGCCCCTTTTCTTACCACTGCCCTTTTTACCACCTTTCTTTTTCTTCCCTTTACCAAATGATTTCCTGCCACTCTCATCACTAACTCGAGGGGCAGAGGAAGAGGAATGTAATAAATGTTGGACATCAAGAACTCCGTTTCTGAAATTACCTTCAGTCGACTTCAGAACCCTGTCCTCTGGCCGACGTCTCTCTGCTACCTTTTTACCACCACTGCTGCTACTATAGACTCCAAATCGTCTAAGTATTGCACTCTGAAAAGAGCGGTTATTTGTATGTAGCTTTTGGAAAAAAGTCAATGTCTATAGCACAATTGCAATTCGCAATAAATGATAAAGTGAGGAATGGTGTTAGTACCTCTTGAAGCATTTTTTCCTCTCTTTCCTTTTGTTTCTTCATTGTAACTCGTGCTACGCTAAGAGGTAATCTCTGCTTCTTTGGAGGCTGTTAAAGAAATATTGAGTTTATATATGGTACTAGGGAAAATATTCTGTGATGCAACAGCATAAGGGTGTAGGAATTCACCTTTCCACCGAGTGAAACTACCTTCTTATTCTCCAAGTCCTTTTTCTGTTTCCATGTCATATGTGAGGATCCTGAATTACATAGAAATTAAAAACATTCTCCAAATGTAGTACGCAAATGTATCCAATAACCAATAGGGATTCTTCATGAGCAACATTTTGTCCATTTTTATGGAAAGTTCACAATTCCAGACTTGGTTTGCAATAAAATTTAAGAATATAAGCTCAAAATGAAGAATAATGGGCAAAATGCTCACAATTTCATTTTCATTTCTCAATATAAATGATGAAAAGTTTGTGTCAGAATTATCAATTATTCACACAACAGTATGTATATGATTCCTGTCAAACAGTTTAAAATTTTTGGAGTAGGTACATCGTTACCATAAAACGATCTTCTAATTAGCACAATTTTAAATGACAACTTACATCTATATCTCCAGTCAGATTGTGTTAGAGCTGTTTCTCCTTGCCAATCTTTGGAAACCCCCGATTTTGAATTCAAGTACTTTTCAGAAAATCTATTCTCACTTGGTCATTGTGAACCTTATTTCTCATTGCAAATACCAGTTAATTTTGCATGCTTAATACCAAAGATTGCATGGTGAGGGTCATTGTTAATGTCATTGTCAAGTAATTTATTACCTAAGAACTCAATATCTTTCAGGATGGATTTGATGTCCACTTTTGGTTGCCCAGAATCCTCCCGAGGAGCCGAGGACTTTCCTTTGTCTTGCCTCTTCATAGGCATTCTATCCTTTCTGCTTAGCTGCAAAAGAAATTATATAATACCAGCATTTTTTTTTTCAGTGCAATAATATGAGATAATCCAGAGTAATAATTGTGCTATACTAGACAAGCAACAAAGTTTACCAAAGCGGATAGACTTTCTCACAGAATACTTTAGAGAACTTCTATCAGTTTCCATGCAAAACAAACAGTCCTTTGTAATTGCTTTCTTTGTTTAGATTAAAAAAGGATAAAAAGAAAGAAAGCGCATCATTAAGCAATGAAAAATATGATCGGTCAACGGTTGAAAAATATGATCGGTCAACGGTTGCACACCAAAAAAAGGAAAAGACAAGGACATGACGAGAAGCATGTTTCAGGGTTATTCCAAAACAGAAACAGCATAATAAACTTATATTCTCATCCAATGTAACTACAGCAACGTAACATAGGGTCAATGCAATCGACACATGGAGATTACCACAAAATATTGAGAAAAACAGAAGTACAACAGAACCATGTGATGCCATCAAAATCTTCATAGACTAACCAAACAAAGATTGGCCGGTAACCATGCTGCCTATCCTACCTCTTTTCCTTTACTACCACGGTTACTGCAGTATAGTGCTTCCCAAGCCAAACCTCTTCCCCCCACCCACCAGCAACCCCAACCCAACCCCAACCGCAGCCGGGGAGGGGGATTTGGGGCTCGCACGCACAAGGAAAGCGAAAAGAAAAAGCATTGAGTAAAAGGATCTTCTAGAGTTCCAATAATCAAACGATCTTTCTGAGCGAAATAGTTGAACATTGCTTAATAATCAAATTGGTGAGCTCCATTATTTTCTTAATTGTTGCTCAGCGAGCCCTTTTCTTTCAAATTCTCTGAATCATTCTGTCGATTTCATTTTGAAGTCACTTCACCACATAAAATTTCCCAGCACACTATCTTCATAAGCTACAAACATAGCCAAAAGCAGCGGGTTGGAAAACTACCCACTTGATTTTCTTCTCGGAAACAAAACCTTTATTTCACTCAGAACCTTTAACTTCCATCTAGAAAAATTTTTCAGTAATTAACATAAAAAAAAAAAAAAACACCCTTTAGTTAGAAATAAATCAAAACGTAAAAAACTATAATCGCCATACAGTTGGTAGGAAATTCTCAATTCCATACCAAGAACCCACGAGTATTATGATGCAATAGAACAGAATCAATAACCCAGATCTGACAGTACTGGGAAAACGCATCCGAAAATTATCAACAATTATCTAACTCATTAAATTACCTAAAAATTTCTGAAAAACTTGAGCTTTAACAAAGTACCTTGAGTGGAAACTAACTCGAGCAGCTTTCCAGGAATCAGAAAAACTTCTTCGAGTTTCCTAGGTTTGTTAAGAACGATGATCAGGTTACTGGCGCCGCCGCCGGAGCTTGGTTTGTATTAAGGCGGAAGGGTGGGCTTCCCGCTTGTGGTTGTCGAGTGTGGTATCATTTTCCTATTTAATTAATTGCCTTATTTGGGCTACGCTTTGTCGTGGGCTTCCCCTTAATAATTAATTTGGGTTGATGGGCCAAGCCAGGCCCAGATTAGCATTGATACTTTCCATCTTCGATTTCAATTTGCCTTTTATTTATTCCTTTGCATAATAAATAGGTAATAAATATATTAACCTTTTTTTGTTAAAAAATATTTGAGGGGATCAAATGCAATCGATATGTATAGAAAGACGAAGAACACTATGTTATTGTGAAAATACTCTAGCCCGGCAAATGAGTCGAGCTAAGTAACGAGCTACTTGACTTTAGCTCGAGAATGCAATTGAATTTAATTATTTCAAATGAAATTTGAGTTATTTACATTTAAGTTCATTAGTTGACTTGTGAATATATATATATATATATATGTTTAATAATTTTTATAGGGAAAAAATATTTTGCAATTAGAACAATGCATAATTGTTCATATTGTTCACTAATTTCTTTTTTTCATTTATTATCCTTTTTCATTTGAATTACACAATTTTTTTCTAGTTTGCCACATTCTTTCTTTTCTTGTGACTAATTTGTGACGTTGTTAATTCTTGGTGGTTTTATTAAACTGTGACTAAATTTTCATTGTTTTTCAAAATTTGCGAAAATTTCGTTAGTTAATTACTTCCTTAATTTGTGAATAATGTTAAAAAATTCAACAAAAATTTCTTGTTTATTTCTTGAATTTGCACGTGAAATTTTACATTTTGAGTTTTTGAATTTTTTACTTATGATTCTTTTAGATTTCTTTCTTGATTATTTTATGAATTAGTGATTTTTCAGATTTCTTGATTATCTTCTTAATTTGTGTAATTTTTTGGTAAAAAATGTTCAATAGGAATGTTCAATCATTTGATTTTCATAATTTTAAAATTATGAAACAACTTTGGAAAATATTTTGGTAATTTTGAACGTTCATCTGATCTTTTCATTTTAAAGATGTATGTGATTTTTTTAGGTGGAATAATTATAATAGATATATTAAATTATTGCCACTAACTTTAAATTATATTTTTCTGAAAAGAATTATATTTTATAAATAAATGAAAATACCTTTTAAAATTAACAACATAAAGGACACATGGCAGAATAACGATATAACTTTCCACCGGAAATATTCAAATATGAAAAAGTGTATAAATTATGTAGTTGAGATAACAAACTGCGAGTAAGCAATACATTAAAAGATGCATATTTCCAATGATAAAAGTATTTGTTCACCTTTTAATTAGTGTCATACAATATTAAAAAGATACTAGTATATATATTATATATATATAAATATTCTTGTATTATGTGAATCTTACTGCATTCTGAATCTTAAAAATATGTAAAAGACTAACATAATCTCGCATGTGCAGACGGAAATAAACTTATAATCTACAACAAATAGAGCCACAAAATATCTTCTACTTACTTAATTAAACCATATGAATTCCCCAAATTTAGCAAAAATATTATTTTTTACAGGCTGCTTATTTCAGAAATAAAAGATAACAATATTTACATTCAGCACACTTTGCTTCTTATAATAGGGGTACTTGAGCTTATCACATTTGATAAAAATTAAACAAATTAATGGATTTTCGAGGTGGAGGCTCCACTCTTAGAGGCGGCAAGGACTTTAACTCCGGCGGCAGCGACCACCACAAGGACCACCGTGATTCCGTCAATCACCAATCCCGCCGCCGATATTTCTCTGGTGCAGTTGTTAAGATTACGTTAATCTGTGTGGTCATCGGATTAAGCTGTACTCTTTTTCTGAATGATCAATTTGATTATCGGACTCCAGTCGTTCGGAGATCTTATTCATTTCCATCGGCCATAGACTCGAAACAAGAAAATGTAAGTATTCTCTCTCTCTCTCTCTCTAAATTGACTGATATAGACAAGTAATTCATTTATACTGAGCAGGTGGGTAGGGATCTTTATTCTACTACATACTGACTTTGTTTGATTTTTTGTTCGATAGTGGCTTTGTTAAAAATTTTTGTTAGATATTGATTTTAATTAATTTAATGTATTGATTTAATTATTGAATTTATTAATCATCTCTCTAAAAAAAATTAATTCATAAGTCTATATGCATCACGTATGTGTTCAAACCTCGCTATGAGGGTAGATCTATTAGCTTAAGATAATGTATTCGTGGGACAACATCCCATGGTGAACAAGTTGTGGCAAAACAAGAGAATGGATCAAAATTTACCACTTTATCATTTATCCACGATATGTAGAACTTAAGATTTAATTGCACCAGATAGCCGGTAAAAATATTGGAAATGAGCGTCACACCCTGTAATATTATTTTTAGCACCATAGAGCCTACTATTTTGTTTATTATGCCTCCCAGTTTGTGGTGCATTGCAAGCATTCATAGATGCAATCGGTACTACCATAATTAAGATAAAATGACAAATGTACCCTTCCCACTTATGGAGGAGTTAGGCATCTGACTTGTGTGTGTATGTATATATGTATATATTTCTTTGTCTTTTAACCTCATCGAATGCTATTAAATTCGAGATGGAGCGAGTGCTTCTGTTAAACAACATGACAAGAGTTATGGTGCTAATATCTTTTTAATAGGATTTATGACGCTCATTTCCAATTTCATAGGTCCTCTGGTGCGGTTAATCCTAGAACAAAACTAACTTGGCTTTTCTTTTTTGTCAGAAAAATGAAGAGAATAATTACTTAGAGAAAACATTGAGAAGGGCTGCCATGAAGGATAAAAAAACTGTCATCATAACAACTTTAAATGCAGCATGGACTGAACCAAATTCAATATTTGATCTATTTCTGGAGAGCTTCAGAATTGGGATTCAGACGCAAAGTCTTTTGAAACATCTTGTGGTTGTGGCTTTGGACAAAAAGGCGTATTCTCGTTGCTTAGAGGTACATCCTCACTGTTATGCCCTCACCACCGCCGGCGTCGACTTCTCCGGCGAGGCATATTTCATGAGTTCCGATTATTTAAAGATGATGTGGAGAAGGATAGATTTTCTGCGCTCTGTTCTTGAGATGGGATACAGCTTTGTATTTTCGGTATGCTACTGTCCTATATCTTTTTGCTAAGTTAATTAATAGGGATAATTAATCATCTCGACATCCCTCATGTTTATTTGTCAGAATACCCTTTTGACTTGGGTAATTACTATTAACACATCATGTGTACTACAATGAGGCCCCTAAAAGTGTAACAAAAATTACAAATAGCTCTCTTACCATAAAATTAAGAGGAGTTGAATTTGTAATATTTGTTATACTTTTAGGAGATCTAACTATAGTACACTGGCGGTGTAATAATAATTATTCAAATCACAAAGTGTGTCCTGATAATTATAACAAACTTGGACGGAGGTTGAGGTAATTATTCGTAATTAGTAAAGGTGGTCAATGAATAATAGGGATAATTATCTTGACACCTAACCTAAGTATAAAACACCCTCATGTGATTCAAAAAATTATAATAACAATTTCCATTGGTAAATTAACAGGAGTTACTTATAATGTTTTCACTTAATTTTTTACATCGTTAGGGGGTCTAATTAATTGTAATATTCATAAAGTGTTATTGTTATTTTACCAAACTATTAAGGGATGTTTCTACGGTTATGCCAAAGCTAAGGGGTGTTCAAGTAATTATCCCTAAATAATATGCGGAGACTCACTATAAGTGGATTATGAGATTTATGAGGTTTAGTATAATTATCAAAACAGTCCCTCGAATTTGAATATTTATTATTATACCTTCTAATATTAGCCCAACTGGCGAATAATTACACTTATACCCCCTATAAATTTTGAAATATTATAAGTAGACCCCATGGGGTCTAATGATAATTACGCATAAACATGCATTATACACTTATGTATTTCACATTCTTTTAGGATGCTGATATAATGTGGCTAAGGGATTCATTCCAAAGATTCTATCCAAACGCGGACTTCCAAATTGCGTGTGATTTTTATCGTTACAACTCCAGTACCAACTTGCGTAATTACCCGAATGGAGGCTTCACTTATGTCAAATCAAACATTCGGACTATCCAATTCTACAAATTCTGGTATAATGGGAAATACTATTTTCCTAACAAGCATGATCAGGATGTGTTTAACAAGATAAAATTCAATCCATTTATCACGGAAATTGGGTTGAAGATTCGGTTCTTGGATACTGCTTATTTTGGTGGGTTTTGTCAACCCAGTGAAGATCTGGATCTGGTTGTGACAATGCATGCAAATTGTTGTCTCGGGTTGGAAAACAAGATCCATGATATTAAAATGGTGCTTGAGGATTGGAAGAAGTATACGAGGTTGTCTGACTTTGAAAAGAGTTTAAGTAGGAGGACTTGGACTCTTCCAAGGATTTGTGGTTATAAAAATTCAAGTAGAGTGATTAACGAAACTAAAAGCTCTATTCTATTGGAGCATTAGTACTGGATAATCTATGCATTTATATTGATACAATTTTTATATAAGTATACGTATAATTTTGTGAGTATAAAGTGATGATAGCAGTAATGTTAATGAATCATAAGTCATGTGCTGGCACTATGCCTAAATAGCATTTGAAGACCAGATATATAGATGATGATAACTAATATTCCAAGATCTTTTTATATTTTGTTTTGTAAAATAGAGAAGTTGAAGATTCGAAAGATATTCCAAATTTATGAAGAAGTTGTTTCCGGACTTATCTAGAACTCTTGTACTATAAATAGGAAGGAGATTGAACTTCTAACCTCTTTTTAAAAGGGAGGTTAATGTCACTTGATCCAAAGGGCTCTCAGCAAAGTATTTTCAAGAATTGCATACAAGTATCCAACAAAATAAGAGCATTATTTGAGGAAAATAAAATAAAGGCATGTATAAAGAGAGGGGAGAGGG
>JACFYI010002305.1:1637459-1653812 GCA_014898755.1 Handroanthus guayacan
GGGGGTTCCCCATCCCTTCTTTTTATAGAAATCTTCGTTTTTAATATGACATAGCATGTAATTATTCTATTTTTATAATAATAAAATTTTAGTGATACTTATGAAGACTTTTGACACACTAAAAGAATATAATTTCATTTCTTAGTTAATCATTTTATCTCTAGTACTTTATGGTAAAATATAAATAAATGTATTAATCTGTGCCAACAATGAAGAGAAGTAAAAACCATCTCAACTTCAAATGGTTTAAACCATATTTCAAATACTGTGAATGTAAACGAGTTTAACTGCATGAGCTGGGCTCGAACGTCACTTTGAGCCGATTTTGAGTACTTGTTTGTATTTAAATTCGCAAGCCTGTAAAATATTTTAATAATTTGATAAATTATTAAATCTTAATTCCAAAAAAAAAAAAACTGTATTTGTTATTTTTTCAAATTAAAATTATTCAAATTATTCAAGCTTATAGAAATTGAAAACCCATTTGAAAATTAATTTGAGCCAAGTCAATCGAGGTTGAGCCTGTTAATATATATATATATATATATTTACAGTTCGAGTACAAGCTTTTTCCACAAATTCGACTACTTTATTTGATTGCATGCCCTTGACCAGGAAGGATTTTAAGGGAAGATTCTAACTTATTTTTCACAATTAGATATGAAGATTAGAGTGGGTGATGTGATTGAGTTAAAAAATTAAATACAATGATGTACCTTAATATGCATAGGAAAGACAGCAAGAATTGCATAATTAAATTAATTAGTGCCTCCCAATTTTTTCCAATCTCCTTGTGCATGAATCTCCTTTTAAGCGCACTAAAACGTGTGTAAAAGAACTTTAACTGCTTGATAATGTAATGTGATCACTTAAAGAAATTAAAGCGTGTCGAGGTGGACTTGACCAATCAAATGCAAGGAAAGGTGAAATTTTCTTACCGTAAATTACTCGAACAAAAGCATCGGTTCAACTTGGTATTTAATTTTGGTTCACAAATAATGAGTTGGGCCAGTGGTTAATTTTCCTCCTTCAAAAATTGTCATTTTACTGCCATGCACATGCAGAACAATCTTGGAGGATGGTCATGCACTTTATACAATGACAAATTTATCCTTATTCCTGATTGGTGGGCCAGGGGAGTTAATTGATTGAAACTATGATGACTCCTCATAGAAGACTTGAATTTGCTTTCCATTTTTTCCTCGGTGGCTTGAAACTAGCTATAATGACTTCTCAAAGAAGACTTTGAAACTTCTAAAGTATGATGAGATCGATATATCTTGTGTATAAATTTATGCACAAAAAATAATAAAATACTATGGGGGATCCACAACCGTCCAAAGGGCCAAAAAACATACTTTTTGTTCTTTATGTTTGTTACTTTTCAGTTTTGGTCCTATAAATTTTGAATTTTGAATTTTAGTTCTATAACTTTTAAAAAATTCTCATATTTGGTTATGGCGCCACCATAATTGTTATTTCCTACACAAAAATCCCATGTGGCATGTCGAAAAAACATGTGTCCGCTGGAAAAAAGACGTGTCCGGAAAAAACACACGTGCCACGTGAGATTTTTGTGTCGGAAATAGCAATTCCGGTGGCACCAGGACCAAAATGCAAATTTTTTAAAAGCCATAAGACTAAAATTCAAAATTCAAAACTTAACCAAAATCGAAAAGGGACAAACATGAAGGACGAAAAGTGTTTTTTAGCCCTTCCAAAGTCAATATGGGAAATGGCTGTATGATAATTTGTAGAATATATTGATGTAATGATTAAATATAACTACTTTTCTCAAAAAAAAAAAAAAAAAAAGGCGGCGGTCTCTCTCTCTCTCTCTCATTTTTATGTTGCTTGGCCCCTTGAACTATTATATAGATATCAACCCTTTTACTTCCCAATAAATTTTCATATTGCCTACATCGCTTTTTTTTTCATAGACAATTTTCAACTAATTATGACTATTAATTTTAGGGGAAAATATAAATTTAATACTATTTCGCTTCGAATTAGGACTTGGGGTAACATTAGGGTTTTTTTCAATATATATATATATATATATATTTTTAATGGTGTGTTGTTGCGTGGATGAGGAATTTTCGTGCTTCTATTATTAGATGATCTTTAGTTGTTACTTTAATATTTCTTTTTTATATAATAATAACCTAGTCTATGTGTTCCGACGTTTTTGAAATTTTTTCCATGATGTTGAATTTTTATGAAAGATTTTCTCTAGCTTGTAAGTTGCATCATCAAGTTTATCAGTATGAACCCCACCTCCCCCCCGCCCCCCCGGGGGTCCCGGCTCATGCTTTGACCACGCGTTGTACTTTATGCCTTTAGTTTCTAAGTAACTAGCATTAATCTAATTTGGTACGTTATTTGTTAATTATCTGTATTATTTTATATAAATATATACATGTTGGTGGCTTTTTTTATTTCCTTAGTATGGACTACCATATATGTATTTAAAATGTATTACAAAGTATAAATGGAATACATGGTTAGAGAGTAAAATAGTATTCTTTATTCACTATTTGTATTCGATATGAATTGGCGACATTAATTAGATATACATATAAACATATAATCGCAAATATATTTTAAGCACGAACATATTAAAGAGAAAAACCTTGAAGAATCTTGCATATATTATGAAACATATTTTTATTATTTCAGTTTGTAAATCATCTATTTGAATCTTGCATTTGCATTTTTCATTTTAATTTACACTTTTCTCATTTACTTATCTCTTAAGTTGTCTCACTTTGTGTCACCAATACCTGGACTGTACATTTGAAAATAATCAATCATATTGAATAATCATATATGTAATGCTATTACTTTATGTACATTATAGTTAGCAACTTCATATATTATTTAGATCGTTCAAATTACCTTGAATTTCTCCCAAATTAAATCCTTGATTGTTTTGAGCACTTTGTGCAATCTTGGTCATGCCTCTTTAAAAATGCCATTTATATCATCATTTGTAAGATTTTGACTAACATCACCCTCATTAAATCTAGTTTACAAGCGATAAATAGGGTATTAGTTGTAGATAAATATTATGAATAAGACTTCTCTTTTGAACAATGTTAAAATTAAGGTGTTGTCAAAATGGGTATTTTGGTAATTGTATGTTAGTGTTTTGTGGATAAGCTTTTGATACGATAGGAGCATTTAACTACAATGATACTAAATTCAATTAATATTTCCTTAAACAAAAATCAACTATTGAAATCGATTGATATTTTCTTAAATATGAACTTGTAATAGAAAAAATTAATTATATATAAAAAGCCACCAAGAAATAATTGCAAAACTAACAAATTCTTTTTGGATGAAATTTTGAGTGGCTTGTCCTCACACCGTCACTTTTGTGTTGTGGGAATTAATTGACTAGTTATTCGCTGTTTTTATTACAATTTCCAGGAAATTTCAAATATTATTTTTTGTATGATAGGTGAATTAAATATTTGAAATAAATCATACAAAATGAACTTTACATGTACTTACGCTAATCCTTAATAATTCTGGTAGGCGGGTCGCTTCAAAAGTTGAATAATACTTCTTTTTTTCAAAAAAAAAAAAAAAAAGAATTGCCCATTTGTTTATTCTTGTGGGTGGGTGAATTGTTTTACTTATTCTTGTGGGAGGGTGAATGACGGCGGATGATATGAGAAAAGAAGACGAAAAAATTTTATTGAAAACGCATATAGAGACTTGATAGCATAATGATAATGACTTATCAAAAAAATCAGTATAATTTATTTTGAAATAAATACAATTAGATTGTTTTAATTAAAAAAAATATTGCATAGCTAAAATTAGATTTGTAATCGATACAATGAATTTTGAATTTGTTTTTCCTCTCATATATAGCATGTCTATGTATATTATTTTGTATAAATATTTTCAAGTGGTCAATATATGATATTATTACTCCTTCATATTTTGTTACGTAACTCTTTACTGTATCTTGTATAACACATACATATAATAACTTCATTTATAAAAATTTACGATTATATATTTATTGGTCGGTATTTCTCAATCTGATATCTAACTGTGTGACAGCTCTATTATTGATTCCTAGTCAATACAAATAATAATTAAAAGAATATGCAGTTCGTGCCCAATTAAAATTGCTGCCCCACTTTGACTCCTCCATGCATATTTTGCTTTAAAAAAATTAATCTTAATTATTGTGACGCAAAAGATCAGTACTTAGATCTGTACATATAAATATATATATAATCACAAAGATTAAAAGGAGACGGAAAATTCTTTCTCCATTGCGATTGCGGTCCAAACTTTCGGGTAGTAGCAACGGCGGTCAAGGGGAGTTGATGGGAGACGCAGCTTAATGATCGAAACTTTCCGTGAAAATTCACCTTTTATTAAAAAAAATAAAAAAAAAAGAAAAAAAAATTCAAAAATTTGAGAATACATGGACTAAGGTTTATTTTAGAAAAGAAACAAGAAAGCAACAAATAAAGGCCACCTCATAATGAAGTAATCAAATCCTTTCTAGAAAAGATTACGTAATGACATACGTACCAAAAGGAAATATGCATACGACGGTCATTAAAGTAAAAGGGCTAAGCAACATCAAATTAAAATAAAAATTTTTCTCTTTATTATGTAATAAAAGTGACGAAAACCTGTTGCAATTTCGCATTAAAATCAAAGAATAAAAAAGCAATAGATCAGTCTGAATTTGCTAGTCCGTTTGTGCTTGCACATTTATTTATTTATTTTTGTGACCTAATTTTTTTAATTATGAATGAGACCCACACGGATAGTTTCATTCTCGACTGATTAAAACTATGAGGATTATTTTTTCTGGAATTTGAATCAGTTATTGGTCAAAATATTGGTAACTTTTCATTAGATAAAGTTCTTAGTTTAAACTAATTATTTTAAATATACACACATATGCACCAAAGCTAATAAATAAGTGTCACGCCTCGGCCCAAGGGCCTGGTGAATGCAATATTCTTTTGAAAATTCATCATATGTAACTTGGAATTTGCATGTGAACAATTTATTCGAAAAGAATATCCAATTAATAGTTACATATGAGTTCTTTAGCCAAAATTATGACATGATAGTTTTTTCACTATTTATTTTACACGGAATGAGGCATCACAATAAGATTATCAAAATCATGTAACTAATAAATAGAAAGGACATGAGATTAGGAATATAAATAAAGAGGCAATACATGGGACCACCAGCACCTACAAATTCTGGTGCAGAGGAAAATACTATTTTATGTTGTATCGATTAAATAACACAGTAATTTAATTGTTATCATCTCGCCAGGCTTAAAATTAGAACTAATTCAATTTATCTTGCATCTTTATCTTTTACTTGAATTCAAATCAAAAATCAAGTTTGATTTGAAAAATAATAATATTTAAAATTGGAGTGATTCAATCAAATGCGAAAAAGATCAGTCCTGCTTGCCGTTGACATATTTCTCAAGCATAAGGGATTGTTAATTTTAGTAGTCTTCTTACAATAATTAATTAAACTCACAAATTTGATTAAGTTCATTAAAAAGAAAAAAAAAAAAATTAGAATGTTGAACCACAGATGTTTATGATGGAAGAAACAGATAGTTGGGCATGAGACCCTCAACAAAGAAAATAATATATTGACCGCTATTAATTGGTGTTGATCTCAAGCAAATGAGTTGTGTTATACTGTTTTTATTGCCTCCCGAATAATAATAATCTATTGCAAATTATCCTTGGAGACAAGAAAATAATAATTTCCATCTATTTTGAAGTTTATTAACTGGAGTGGCTAGTTAGGGAGTGTTTGCCATGTACTTTAATAACTTATTCTTTCAAAGAACATTACAATTACACCTTCTCCAAATTACAAAATCTTATAAAGGGATTAAGAGCAAATTAGGAAGTTTATTTAAATTGTTTGCCGAAGTCAGTATTTTCCATCCAAAATCCAAATGGAAGGGGCAATTTGGTACCCCACACTTTCAGAGTGGAGGTATTGACAATGTTTGAAATAAAATAGGACGAATTAATAATTTCAATATTTCAATGGGGTTATAAGTGTAATTAAACCAAATATTTAATGCGGGCCAGGCTCCTTAACTGATTTACTTTATCTCATTGGGCTTTTTACAGAAAATAATGTCAATGGGCTAAACCATTTACCATGGATGGACGGATCGTTGCTAAGACCAAGATAGTTTGGTCTTGAGTGTTGGGCCTTTGGGTCATATTTTACACATATGTGGCGTATGTATCACTATGATATGCACATATAAATTGTGAGTAATTAATTAGGCTATGTTGCTTTAATTGTAAGCAATTTGTTAACGTATTATCACTACAAGAAATGGTTATTCACTAACGAAAAAATCATTATAAATTTAAGAAATTCATAACAAATTATTTTATCACAAATTCATTAGTATATGTTTTGTCACTGATTAATTCTAAAAGTGGAATTAAAGTCCTTCATAAAACTAACTTTTATCATAGAAATTTTCATCACAAATTAAAATGTTATTATCGAAATTACAAGCTCGTTATAAGTGCCATTACCCATACATATTTTTTGGCTTATTTTCTAAATTTATTAGGAATTTGCCATTGATCTGTCATAAATATCATCTATTTTTATAAAATTTTATCCATCATAAATTTTTCTTTAGTAAAGAGGTGTTTTTCTGTAGTGTATTTTCTTACATAAGATATATACGGTGATATCATTTTTTAAATGAAATTATATTTTTAGAATTATAAAACAGACCGAACCTGAGATGTCTCTAAGTCCGAAGCGGGACAGTTCTCCAGTTATAAAAATTTTAATGAACCATGTCCCGAATATCCCATTCCTATGATGGTGCAGACAAAAGTAATGAAGTATGCAGCTGACTTTTGAAAAAAAAAAAAAAATGGTTAATTAGAAAAGAATGAGATGCTTGATTTTCAATTCAAGTACGAACAAGATATATTCACCCTGACGCATATAATGACCTAAGCTCAATCAATTTAAACTTGATATTTTTGGTTAAGCATGTAGATGAGTCAAATTCGAGTTAAGCAAATTTGCAAAAATTAAAGTCTGAATTATATTATATTTGAGTTAATTTGAATAAATTCAAATAATATAATTTCTCTGTCGGTGAGTCAATAACCTATGGTCAGGGTCGAAGTGTTCAGGGTTCAATTTGGATCAATTTCATGTGCTTGATTTTTTCTATAAATCCAAACCAATTAAAATTGATTTGGTTTGAATTGGTTTAATCAGTTCAAAAATATGATAAAAATAAACTGGTAAATATACTGAAATCCTAATTATTCATTGTGTAAAAGTCCATTACAAACATTTATTTTGAGCATGATCACATGACCAATGATGCTTTTTATATAGAACATAAGGTGAAACTAGTACTAAAAGTTCAACTTAGCACTAAGTGGGCATTTATAGTTAGGTTTTATGTTGGCATATTCATAATAAAATATAGACATATATATGTACATTGGTCCTTTGGTTTGGACGATTTTAGAAATTCAATCAAAACCAACCCGAACCGATCACTTTTTCAAAATTCATATCCATGCTAATTTGAAAAGAATCGATTTGGTTTGGTTTAGATCAGATGGTCGGTTTTGCCCCATTGGTTATGAGTTCAATTTCCACTCATGCATATGAGTTTTTATTCTACTGAAGAATAGCTTAATTTGTTTAATTTTCTATTAAATAGTAACGTTATTGCAGATTTTCTCATTATTGATTTCGGATATTATTGATATAATGTATTGATGTAGAGTTTAGTTACGTTAATAATCTCTCTCACGCACACAAAAGGAAAGGGGGAAAAAAAAATCCTTCATCATACTTGTCATCTTATTATTATTTATGTTCTCAGTTAATTGATCGACATATAAATTTATATTTTTCTATTTTACGAAAAGACTTATATAGTTGTTATTCCATAGTAAAATATAAAATTAAAGATGTTTTATTTTATTAAATTAATATTTTTTAGTTTATTGTAAATATATAAATTTTATTTTGCTGTTAATGATATTAATTTTTCAGTTTTGAGAGAAAGAATAAGGTCAGACAGTAAACCGTGGATGATATGATGGAAGAAATAGTTGTGACCATCAACAAATATATTATTGCTAATCTTCTATAAATAAGCACTGTCATTTTTAATTTTTTCTCATTGCCACATAAATTTGACTGGATCAGCTCTGGAGGATAAGCGTACGTGTCTTCCTAATATTTATCCAAGCACCTCACAACTTATTTTAAAAGGTCTAACATCTTATAAAGCTTTCTAAACATCTTATAAGATGTTTCAACTAAACATACAGGGTGTTTGGTAAGATCTTATAATAAAATGTTAATTTTTAGAGCTTATAATATATTAGATCTTATTTTAAAAATAAGTTGATGAAAAATTGGAACTTATAAAATGTTAATGATGACAACTTGTAATTAAGATAGTCAAAATTGAAAGAGTATGTTAAGGTCATACAAATTATTTCTAAAAAAAAATAAAATAAAATAAAAGAAAGAGGAAGGAAGGAAAGTTGAGGTCTTGTACTGCATGTTATTATAATTTTGTAGAGGAAAAAAATGAAAATTTCAGTTTAGCTTAACTATTTTGTTTAGGAAGGTGGTGGCTGCCGAAAAGACCGATAAAGCTGTGTAGAAGTAAATTACATCCTAGGCCAATTTTTTTATTTCTTGAAAAACTCAATTCGTGAAGTCAAGTAATGACATGAGAATGGTTTCTTCACTTTTCTTTTCTTTTCTTTTTTTCTTTTTTTCCTTTTTTGTTTTTTGGGATAAGTTGGACCAGAACCTCTGGCAATGAAAATTGACCATATTTCCTTGGAGAAATTTTAAAGAAATGTTAATGTCACTTCACTCAAAGCGATTTGATTGCTTACAAATAAATTAGTTTCCTAATGTCTTCGCAAGGTTTAACTACTTACATATAATTCATATTTTGATGAAAAGATGCAAAAACATAGTTTGGGATTTTGCCATTGTTAACTTTTTTTTGTTTGCCTCAAAAGATATCTAGCAACAACATATATATCGAAACAAAATCAGCTGACATTGTTATGTTTTTAATTGAAACTATAACTTATTTTTATTTTCAATTCCCCTTCCATCAACCCAACTATCTATTTTCCTATAAGTCAGTCAGAATTAAGTAAAAACTTCACCTAAATTATCCACTATCAATGCAAAGCAATCAAGATATACATATATCTTACAAGAAACATCATTTTACGCATAAAAATTAAGAAGTAAATATTTTTTTTTTATTCATACACTACTTTGATCCTTATTTTCAAAAAATTTATTCAAATACATTTTTATTGCAAAAATAATAACTACTTTTCCAAGCAATGGAAGTTCAAAACACGAGAAGAAACACCAAAAAATTGGACTAGACGTTAAGCGAAATGGACATGATACATAAATGATACTATAGATAGAACTTCAAGAAACTTGCTACTATTTACACACAAACAAAGGGAACTAGCATCAATTGTGGCCTAAACATGTGCTCCATCCTCTTCAACATTTGCTGGATCAAAGTCCTGGTCAATTTCCAAGTGTAGTTCAATATCAGCCTCATTTGTGTTTGTAGTAGTGATATCTATATCCAATCTAGGTGACATATAAAGAATAGTTTGTAGTGTCTCTTCAGGGGATTAATGTTAGCGCTTTGTACTTTGAACTATTACAGGTTTATCCTTATAATTTTGTAGACGAAGACGTCGATGACGACCACAACAACAATAACAATAATAATAATAATAATAATAATAATAATAATAATTTCAATTTATTTTGAAAGAGCGTTTGCAATAGTTTAAGAAAAACATTTTTCAACTTTTAAATGAATTTTAAATATCTTAAAATGTTGGAAATAATCTAGCATAGTATTTTTTATTTTCAGTTCTCGCTCCATCTACAAAGACATTCAATTTAGAACAACTCAAAAAGTAATGGATAGTGTCATCATTCAATTTAGATAGACAATGATACTTGTCCTGGATGGTCAAAGAAATGTTTCGTATTTTAACTCTCAAAGGATTTGCTTAACTGAATTCCAAGTAGGAAATCATCTTGAAAATGTTAGCAAATTATTCATATATTCTTCTACGTGAATCTATAAAGGGGCTCGGCTAGTTATTTTTGCATCATAAGAGGGCTGGGTTTGCTATTTTTGAAAGTGATACTTCAATGCCATTAAAGCGATCCTCAAACTTTATGGGCCTGAGAATTGAACTTCTAAACAATTCATTAAGGAGACTCATATTTATTAGGCCAAATGGCCCAAGTGAAAGTTTACTTTTGTGATGCATCTATCGAACTTGACTGCTCGGAATTTGTCGTCTTGGGCCAGATCTTCTAATTTTGAGTGCTTTCCTTTCACTATTTATTTGTACAAATATAATTTAATAATTTCTAGTGCAAAAGTAAGTTTAAAGAAATAAGTATGAACTACAATAATAGTAAATTTAATTAATATTTCTTTAAGCACAAAATCAACTATTAATTAAAATAGGATAATATTTTCTTCAGTACAAACTTGTAATAGGACCAAAAAAAAAGTTATAAAACGCTACCACTAAATACTTGTAAAAATTAATAATAATGGCAAAAATAAATATTTGAATGCATTTTTGTCTTTTTGGATGAAAATCTGAAAAGGGTCCTTTCCACACCGTCACTTTTGTGTTGTGGTGATCAGTTGACTACTTAATTAGAAAATACTTATAGCAAAGAGAACCAATTTTATTTATTAATATACAGGGTTACTAGGTCAGCATCGCCAAAATGCGTTTGATCTTTATTCCAAGGGCTAATTACATTTGTATCCCTCTGAAACAATAAAACTATCAATTTCTACCCTCTTATTTCAAAAATTACCAATACCTCTCCTCTGAGAATGCTTAGTCAAGAAACCCAAACAGAAATTGTGAAATGATAAATATACCTCAATTTAAAATATTAAAAAAAAAAAAAGCAAAAATTTACAATTTTTACATTTATTTCCTCCAAGTTACAAATCTCACATTTACCCCCTTCAAATTACAAATTCTTATATTTGCCCCTCCATGTTACAAATTATTACAGAGGGCGTTCCCTTCACTAAATTATAGCGACTATGTACCAATGGCAAAATAGTAAGTTCAGTTCATTTTTTTGCTGATATCGTCAAGTTCCGTTACAAACCCTAATGGTAGGGGAGGTTTTCTAAACATTGAATTTTCGGAAGGTAGGTGTTGGTAATTTTTTAAATAAAAGGAGAGGAGTTGGTAATTTCACTATTTTGGCGGAGATATAGATGCAATTAATATGTATTCCACTTAATTATACATAACATGTGAATTAAATAATATTTAGAACAAATGCCGTACTGCCTCCTTCTTTTTATATGGGAGGTGTCGTTTTGAATCTAAGCGGTATTGTGTGTATGTTAATCTACGGCATGATATTATTTGTCTATGGAATGATAGTTTAGAAAATTTAACTTGTATTTAGTTTATGTATTTGAGTTTTAAAAAATAAATTTATGTAATGATGTTAATTCATGATTTTTTTTTTTTGATGAATGATGTTAATTCATGATTAAATATAATTGTTTCTTTTTAAAAACAAGATGAACTATATGTACGTACGTGCGCGCCGCTAAACTTGTTAATAATACCTGCGGTCTGGTTCCTTGAATAAAAAAAGGGTTTTCAACAAAAGGAAGATCCACAATTGATCGCTGCACCTTTGCATGGATTAAACTAATCCGTATGTCCAACTTTGGTAAACAGAAAGAATAATAATGTCGGGCGTGGAACCCAATAGTTTCAATCAACAATTTTGTGGTGTTGTTCATATGTTCTTATTTTATTTGCCCTAGTGTCTCTATCACACAGCACTCTTAAATTAATTAGTTCTAATATTTTTAGTCCAAAACAGTCAGATCTTGTTTATTTTTATTTTATAATCTTTTGTGAAATAATAGTTTCTTTTTTTTAAGAGAAGCAATTATATTTAATCATACCTATCAATTCACAGCATGAATACATCTTAAAAATCAAGTATTTGAACTAAATATAATTCAAATAATATAAACTACCATTTGGTAGATAGAAAACTATTATACAATAAACAAATACCCACAAGCTATCGGTGGAATTAGAACCATACGGCTCCACTGTGAAAAGATAAATGCAATGTCACTTTATTCAAAATACGATAAAAAAAACATCCATACGCTATTGATGGAATTAGAACCATAGGCCTCTACTGTAAAAATGTGAAGACGATGTCACTTTATTCAAAGACAACGATTTGTAGAATAATATTTAAAAATGATATTCTAGAACTAAAATTACAGAATGTGATGGAAGTTTATTTATATTGTAGACAGTAGGTAGAAATTATTTTGAAAAGTAAAGTAATGTTTGTTTATATTTTAAGAAGGGTCAATTTTGCTATAAAAATCAAATCAATTGCTTGATGTATGATTAGTAGGGAGAAATTTAAATTGAATAATATTTGTTTTGTATAGTTTTAATTATAAAATTTACATATGAAATACAAATAAATGAAATGGTATTTTCATAAAGTCATAATTTTAAATTTAAAATAAGTCACACCTTTATTTTAAATTAATCACACTCTTCTTTCAAATGAGTGACAACCTTTAATTTGAATTCATGTCTTTCCTAAGGGGTGTCTACATTTCTTTAAATATGTCTTCATTTATGTTGAGACATATATAAAAAAAAAAATTCTGTATTCCTTCTCTCTCCCAAAATATAATTTTCTCTATACTCTTTATCACTCCTTTAAAATTCTTGGAAATTGTCTAAGCATATTTTGGGCGATTGTGGGACTATTAAGTTTATAGAACTTCTTGTTCGAGTGTATCTCAAGAATCTTTGAAAACGTCAAAAATTTATGAAAGTTCATTGTATTTTGGAAGTCGATGACGATTCTGTTTGCACTTGGCCAACGACAAAATTTTACTCTAAAAAAAGCATAATTTCACATGCCTTGAACTAGGTTTTTAACTTTTTTGTTTCCCTTCTTAAAATTATTTGATTTAATAAATATTTTTTTGTATTTAGTGTGTGTTCAGTTTCATTATATCTTTCCAACAAATATGCATGCAAAAGTGACAATTGAATGTGATTACCGTATATAATTTGGTAGAATAGTGATAATTTATAAACAATAAAAATAGTTTGAAAATTTTCTAAAATGTTTCTTCACACAAAATACGATTATGTTTGGAAAAATTTTCTGCTGGTGGAGAAAATTTTCTATGCAAAAGGACAGCAGAGCAAACAAGGCCGATGTTGATTGATTACGCAAAAAGAGAGAGGGACATGACCACTCTGATACCAAGGGTTATGATTTAATTTTATAAAAGCACACGAATCATGTTCAGGTCGACCTAGGTATCTAGGTTAATATTATGTATATGTTTGATATTATATATTTATATATAATATTGTGTGTATATATATATATATATAAACGACATCTTAAATACTTTGGGGGTGATTTGTCGAGAAAGAAAACCACTTTAGGGGGTGCACATGAGTACATCCTGACCGGCTTTCCAATCAATCTTAGACCCATTGAGACAAATTTTAGAACTTACCCCTTCTTTTATAAAAATGATCGTTTTTAATATGACATGACTTGACATGTACCTAAGTTCTCCCGTGTTTAATGAAATTCTTAATCCACATAAAAATATATACATGTATACATGACATGAAATGTAATCATTCTATTTTTATAGATCATGTCAGATGTTCTTACCGTAAATTACTCTAGTAAAAGCTGGTAAACTTCGTATTTTGGTTCACAAATAATGGCTGAGCCAGTGGTTTTCCTCCCCCAAAAGTTATCCGGAATGTTCGTTTGTTGTCTTATTGCCATGCACGGAATGGGTCATGCACTTTAAGCTATGACAAATTTATCCTCATTAGAGATGGCAATTCCAGCATTTCGGATGGATTAGTACTAGGTTGAAATAAAGTTATAATATATATTTTGTCAATTCTAATTCAATTTAATCGGATCACAATATGAAAATGCGTAATTATAACCCAATTTAATGAAATTCAAGTCAATTTGATTTTCAAAATAACTATGTTTTTTTTAAAAAAAAACCAAAAAGGGTTAAGACATGACCTCCCAACCTATGGATTAAAATGAAATGATTAGTATGAAGATTTTTTTTAACTATTATAGTGATTAGCATTAAGATTATTTTGCAAATGAAAAATATATGTGTTCCTAATTTATAGTATACTAATAAAATTAATTTAAAATTAGTAAGAAGCAAGTTGTGTATATTTTCCATGAGGATAGTTTTTTTTTTTTTTAATCACAAATCAATATAAAGTGCAAACATTACTTTAGTAACTAATGTTTATCTTCTTGTTCATATAACATTATAATATTTATTTAGTTTTATGGTTTTTTCTTCATTTTTTATGTTTACTATAGCAGAATAACTTGAAAAAAAAAATTATTTGAATACTTGAGTTGTCGTTATTAAAATTGATTCCCCAAAGTTGCAATTACAGGTATACAAATTTTAAGGTGTTAAGTAACATAGTATTAAAAAAGAAATTGATATTTATTTAATTCAAATGAATTTATTTAAATTTTTAATGTATATATAATAAAATTTAAAGAAGAGAAATTGTTAGAAATAAATAGTTTAAAGTATTTCAAACATATATCCAACATTTTTATTGTAAGTTGTGATAAAACTTAAGTAAAGATAGCAAGTAATATTATTAAAATTAGTTTCTATTATTGCTAGAATGTTTAGATTATTATTTGGATACAATACTTTCTTATTTTATAAATGGGTAAAAATTAGTTGAATTTTGAGAATTTAAACATTTTTATTTATTTTATTATACACGGTTCCATACTAATTATTGTTTTCTTATCAACCATTATTATATCATTTATATTATAAAATATTTTTTAAAAAAAAACTGAAAATCTAATTACACCAATAATATTTTCGCACAGAAAAAGAGAATTGTTATTTCGAGTCATATAATAATGGTTCAAGTGAGTTCGAGTTGTCGTGTCGCCCGAAATTAAATTTTGAATTTTTCGTGTAACCTAAAATTCGATGCAATCCATTTTTTTGGATTACTATATATGTCGATCTTGTTAAACCTAAATTCAAAATGGATTTTCGTGCCAAACTCATATCAAGTTATTATATGATATCAAAAATTGCCATATTTACTTATTCTCTTGATTGGTGGAGGGATTGACTTGATTGAACTATAATGACGCGTCAAAGAAGACCTGAATTTGCTTCCATTTATGGCGGAGTAATGACTGCTCAAAGAAAACTTTGAAACTTCAAAAAGTATGATGAGATCGTACGGAAAAGTCTATGCAGAAAAAGATAATAAAATTCTACGGGGACCCTCGGTTTGAGAAATGGCAGACACAAAGGGATAAAAGATTAATTGGCTTGCACGCATCCGTGTGGACATCTTGTCTCAGATTTTAGGGTTTACTTTCGTTCCATGATACATGCATGGGGAGATTAATTAAGCTACCTGCAAGAAATATTACCCGGCCAAACTGGGGATGAGATTTTTTATTCCAAATTATATTTCATCTTCTATTCCATATTTTTACATATATGCCACGTGTATTAAATATTTTCTTATAAAAATATTTAGTAATAAATACCATACACATGGTATGTATTTAAATGAATGGAATAGGAGATGAAACACAATTTGGAATAGGAGATCCCGTCCCACCAAATTGTGTATATTTCATTAAATTAAAATGACTCCATCAATTATTACAACCCCGGAGTAGTTTTGCGTATTGGGCAGGGTAGTAATGTGATGGGTGAGTTTGTCGCAACTTTTTGTATAAAAGAGAAAGTGGTATAAAACCAAAAAAAAAAAAAAAAAGGAAATTGAAAAGAAAAAAAAAACTTAAAAAAAAGTTAATCAGCTTTTATAAGTATTTATAATAAACTATCACATAGCATCCTTTCAGTCAGAATAAGTGTGCGCTTTGTTGCACTTTAAACTACTGCAAAGTTTATCTCTATAATTTAATTTGTGGAGAAAAGAGAATATTAAAATATTAAAAAAATTCAGTTTATCTTATGTAACTTTTATTTCTAAAATCAGGGTGGTTATTGGCTAATAGACCCTAGGCCAATTTTTAGCCCAATTGTCAGTAGGCATGGCTTCTAAAATACCAACTATTGGAGTCAAATATTAACTATTAATGAATATAAAAATCATTGTA
>JACFYI010002305.1:1667836-1684020 GCA_014898755.1 Handroanthus guayacan
TGATCAAGTAATGTCAAGTAATTACCGAGAGAGAGAGAGAGAGAGAGAGCTGTCCATTAAATAGAGTGTTCTAACTTCTAAGTATTCTTACTATAATTAACTGAATTCACAAATTTGATTAATAAGTTCATTAAATAGGAAAAGTTCAGACAGTTAAACAATTGATGTTTAATTATGGTGGAAGAAATAGTCGAGCATGTACCTTCAACGAAGATAATATTATACTGACCATTATTAATTATTAGAATCCTATATCGGAATAGTGTAAGAGTTGGTGGTCTCTTTAGATAATCTTGAACAACTTCACCTCAAAAACTAGGCTTTTAATGTTAAGTTAGGACCAATATCCATTTTCAACATTAATTATTGTTAATATTTAATGAATAACTTGTGTTATATTGTCTTTTTTCTGTCACCAAACTTTAGAGGATAAGTGTTGGAAGTCATTATTCAATTTAGACCGACAGTGATGCTTATCACTGGATGGCCAATTTTTTGTTTTCTTTGCTCAGATAAAAATGTCACCTATTTTAACTAAATATTTTATAACGATAGAACAAATCTCTTGAAATAAATTCTAATTATTTGATCAAAGCATGGAGATAATAACAGAATTATTAGATAAAATTACAAGAGTATAGCTTGCGGACAAAGGAGGAAAGAAATCATGAAAGAAATAGAGACTGATCGAGTCCACCCAATTGGGATTTCTAAGCACATGAAGGCCACGAATATACCCTGATGTGGGATCACAAAATTGTTTCTCATCTTTTTTCTTTCCTTTACTTTTTCTTTTAACTTTGGCAGGTGGCTCTGTCTACTTAAGAAGCCAAAAAGCCTTCACCTTCTTCTTATTTTGTCGCATATGTACAAATGCAATTTAAGGAGCAATATCAATAATTAGTCCAGAAAATCTAGTTAACGGAGCTTGACGCTATTACGATAGCATTACTATTGTAGTTTTATTTTGAAATTTCAATTTTCAGCTTTTTAATATGTAAAAAATGTGGTAATTAGTAAAAAAAATATATAATGAGACCTGCAATTGCAATGTATTATACTGGCTATACATATATATGTTTAAATTGATCCAATAATCATACACAAAAAGAAAAAAAAAATTGTCATTGCAATTTTACAATAAAGTTCAACACCCCACCCCCTATGTATACAAGAAAACATCTTTTCATTAATGAAAAATTTGTGACGGATAAGATTTCATTGAAAATAGACAATATCAATGACAGATTTATGATGAATCCATAATTACTTTAAAAAAAATAAGCAGAATATGTATGAATAATGGCACTTGTAACGAACTAGTTTTTAGTCCTATTTATTTAAAATTAGCATTTTAGTCTCACAATTTTTTAAGACATTGCAAAGTTAGTCCAACCGTTAATTTTTTGATGGAAAAAGCGTAAGGCACGTGGGAGATCCATTTAGTATGGGAAAAATTGCAATTTTAGTACCATGCATTAGGCAAATTCCAATTTTCATTCAAATTTCTTTGAAATTGACATATTAAATCCCATTTTTCCTCCTAGCAGGTCTAACTTTGCAATGCCTTTGAAAGGTTGTGGGACTAATGGGACTAAAATACTAATTTTCGAAAAAAGGGAATTGAAAATCAAAATTGACCTAATTTATGGGACTAAAATTGCTATTTTTCCTAAAATTAATCAATGACAAAGTAGATACTAACAAATTTGTAATGAAATAATTTATAATGAATTCTTAAATTTGTATTGAATTTTTCTGTTAGTAAAGAGAGTATTTTCTTGTAGTGCCAACCCCTCTTCTTGAAAATTGTCAGTGTAATGTTTTTATTATAATTAGATATAACATTTAACTATTTTTGTATTCTTGCAACCTTAAAAAGTGTAAGAGTACTCATGGAGAAATCTGAGCCCATTTAATGCGTATATCAATCTGTACCAACAACGATACCGAAGTCACCAAAACGACAAAAATCAGACCAAGATGACAAAACCTGAACATGCTGTTTTGCAGCAAAAATCTTTCTTCAAATATTTTCATTCCCAAGTTTTTTATCCATCTATGCAATGCATAAACTTCTTATGAAATTAATCGTGAAAAGGATTAAACAAACATGGTACAAAATAGTGCATTTCTAATCACAAAAATAAAAATAAAAAATAAAAATAAAAATAGAACAACATTCTTCAGACCAAATCCAGAAAGCAAATTGGACCACCCACCGCGCAGCCTTCTCTCTCTCTCTCTCTCTCTGAGCTGTTGACGTGTAAGAACTGTATGGACTTTTTGATAACTAGAGGACCTGTATGGACTGCAAGTGCATGCATAATAACAGCTGTTATTGGGTCTGGAGTTCTGTCAATGACCTGAGTTTAAATCGCACATAAAACACCGTTTTCCCTTATTAATTTCTCCCACTGTTATAATTATTAGTTCGTTTTATTTTATTGAAAGATAAATTACCTAGATTAATAGGAGCTCATTTATTGAAATAAGATTGTAACATAAAGATCGAAAAAGAGAGATAGGAAACTTCGATCCGTGCGTAATATAAACATAATGATAAAAGGAAAGAGGAAGCGGGCTTTTGATCTTTCTCCACTCCAACGTTTTCTAAATTCTCAGTTCCAATAATTAAGTTTCCATGGCATTCCCAAATATCCTCACCCCAACCAGTGCATTTTCCAAAATAGACGATGATGATGATGATGATGAGGATGAGGATGATGATGATGATGATTTGCTTTTTTCTCTTCCATGCATGGCAAAAAATGAAATCAAATGTTAAAACAATTTGTTCCTCGATCCATCAGAAAACAATTCTGATGCACATGTGCTATTTTTTTTTTTTTAATTTTTCTTTTTTTTTTTTCAATTTTTTAATTTTTTATCTTTTTTTAGGGTAAATACTGATTCATTCAAAAAGTATCTCTTTATAACATCGGAAAAAATCCAAAAAGAGGAAACTGGGCTTTATTACAGAAACTGAACCGTATTAGAAACATACATAGAAAAAGCCAACAATAGCAAGGCTTGACAAACTGGCCGGTAATATTACACTTCTGTTTACAGCCAGATCACAACTGCCAAATTAAGGAAACCTGTAGTAATGCACTTTGACAAAACTATTGTTACAATACCCCGGATTCTCGTTATGAAGTAAAAAGAAAACTTAATTTATGTGCTCAAGATCCTGTGCTTCAACATCGATCTCTTCAAAATTGTTTTCAGACTCACCTGAATTTGTGGAAGTGATGCAAATGTTCACGGTGCCATTCATGATCTGCGAGACGAACCTCTGGAGTAGAGTATGGGCCCAACCGTAAGGACACAGAGATAATAAAATGATTATAGGATAAAAGAACCAAAAGATGTACTGGGGTAAAATAATCGAAGTCAAGAAAGCGATCATTAAAGATGGAGAGAATTTCTTGACTCGAACCTGAATATAGAACCGATCAGAGGAAGAGTTTAAGAAGATTTCAATGGAAATGAAGCAGAAGAGAAAGAAGAGAACTGAGACAAAGCAAATCTTCGGCCAAGTGGGATTATCAAGTAGATCAATGAGCGACTTGGCAAAGCTCATTAATGGAAGCAAAGCATAACTTAAATCGTAGGGGTACCACTGCCACATTGTATATAATAGGAAGAAGAGAGAGAACAAGGATATTTGGAACTTCCATGCAGGAAATGGCGTCTGATTTTTATAAGGACAGTGGGGAATGGAGAGAGAGACGCAGAGGGATGCGGAGACGAGACACAGACTTCGAGGGATGGATAGTCTGATAGAAACTTATTAAATTAATATTGTATACGGTCTACAGTGACACAAACTTCGAGGGAGTGATAGAAACTTATTAAATTAATATTTCTTTTATATATGGAAAGATGTATTTTAATTATATTCAAGTAACTTCTGATACTTTTACGTTATTAGTTTAATTTTGATTCATCTGATGATAATCCATCAAAAAAAAAAAAAAAAGATTCATCTGATGGTCGTAGGAGGTAATATAGAAGTGGAGAGAATACAAAAAGAAACTAATTAATTAGTGATACTTTTAAAGAAAATATATTAAAAAAGTAACTTTTAGATTTTGAATATATTGTTCTTTTATTATATTTTAGGTTATAATAATTTTTATATTATCATTATATAACTCACCAATAACAAAAATTAGTATTTTAAATTGCTATTGCAAATAATCAGTTAATAGTAACAATCTAATAATAACCAAAATTGTTATCACAATTTGGTGATAAAAGTTTTATTGTTAACAACTAGGTATAGTTTGCATGTTACTAATTGTTAATACTGACAATATAAACACATTTTTGTTATCTTGAAATCTGTGAAAATTATTTTTTATAATAAAATATAATTTTTTATCACTTATTATCATGATGGAGCTACTAGAAGACTATTAAACTCATTCAAATGTAGTTTTTTTATAATAAATATTGGAAACTTCTCTATCATGTGGATGAAATAAATAGTGGGTTGGTCCGAAGCTTTCGGCGGATTGAGACAGCAGAATACTCCGCACACCCACTGGCGACGCCACTAAGGTGGCAGTGGGGTCCCAGGACCCCACTCAATTTTTTTTTCTTTCTTTTTTTTTTCTTTTCTTTTTTTTTCTTTAACTATAGTGTTATGTATATATTTTCAAAAATATTAGATTATAAAATATATGTATGAACCTTACTGTCAATTTGATAACAGATCATCAATAAAAATTTAAAACTCTAAAATATGAAAAGCTTGGGATGTAAAGAGTTTTTTTTTTTTTTTTTATTAGTAAGATGTAAAGAGTTAACTAGCATTAGAATTTGAAGTTTAAAAAAACTTTTAATTCAGCTTTTGTTTTCTTTAATCAACATTTAAATATCAAGTTAATCGTTTTGCCCATGACTCATGCTCATTAAATCTCAATCAATTTGTCAAACTCAATCCTATTTTAATGGGTTAAAATTTATGTAATATTTTATTAATTTAATAATATTTTAGTAAATTCTTTTATTAATCTTTTCATAGTTCTTTTGTATTATTGAATATGTGAATGCTTTCAATTAGTTTAGCACAATATATATCTTAATATATTAATCTACCATGCTTTTTTTTAAATAATTTTTATCATTAATAGTATTTTGAAGGGACTCCACTGAACGAAGATCCTAAAGTCGCCACTGTGCACAACCATTTTAATTATGGTGGATTGGAAGAATGAAAGAATTTATTCATAAAATCTGGTTGATCCAAAAAGTAAAAAGTAAATAAAGATGTTTCATAAAATATCATTCAAATTCAATTTAAAATAGGTATTAAAAAACTAAAATCTAGATAAAGAGATATCATAAGCAATTGGTGTTTTATTTATACAACTAAAAAGGTCCTTACATCTTATAAATATCAGTTATCTAGACATCAAATACATTTCATGTGATGCCAGAAAACAAAAATATGGGTTTTAATAAAGTAAATTGAGAAGAAATTTTCAAAAAAACAAACTCTCATTACATTAATTTTTACTTTAGGGATCTTATAAACAAAACAAATGAAATTTACATGGTAAAATGAAGATAGAAGAGTAAAAAGATGGGAATCAAAGGAAGAACAATAATTTTCCAATTGACCCACTTTTCCTTCTAATTAACAAAAAGAAAAAGGGGGAAAAAAAGGAAAAGAGAGATCCAGTTAATGTGTTGGATTAACAAATACAAAATTGAAATTTAGGGGTGGCTCGTCATTGAACAGCCACCCCAGATAAACTAAATATTGCCCAAGATAGATATCTTTGTCTAGTTTTGTACTAAATTTTCATACAGAATCAATGGATATAGAAGCATGGGGTAATTAAAACTATTTAGAGATCTAAAGAGAAGTTAAAACAAGTTGATGAAGTGCTTGAAGTTTGGATACAATAAAATACTCGAGTTTACAAGATATTAGTAATGACAATTAAGATGGTTAGAATTAAATAAGCATGTTAAGATCTTAGAAATTATTTACGAAAAAAATAATAATAAGGTCATATAGATAAGTCAGAAACTCTTTATTTTTTGAAAAAAAAAAGGATATATATAGAGAGAGAGAGAGAGAGAGAGAGAGAGAAAGAGCTAGAGAGCTTGTAAGATCTTAATATCTTATTTTAGGACTTAAAGATTCTTTTTTAAAAAAAAAAAAATATTGCTAAACATTTTTGAACATTTTATCTGATTTTTTAAAGAGCATGACTAAACACCCTTTTAGCCAAATGCCATCTAAATTCGCAGGACAAGTCTACGCGTTTTGCATTTTCAACTACTACAAACTTATCGCTATAATTTTTCTTTTCTTTAGAGAGTGTGTGTGTGTGTGGTGTGTGTGTTTGAGTCAAGGGTTGGCGTTTACAAAAAAGTTGAAAAGACGGATTCAAAATGCCTTTTAGCACTGTGTCCCTCAATTTTATACGACCTTTTAGGTGCACATTTTCTTGCTATCTTCTATAGTAGTTGGGCACATTTTCTTGTTCTGATGTGTTCAAGTTCAGCCTTTGTCCTCCAAGAAAAAGCCAAGACATTTAATTGGTATATCCACCTGAACAATTTCCAAGAAAGTGGAGAGAAGTCTAATTATTGTGAATACATGAAAAAGTGCCAAAAACCGAGGAGCGGACAATGCATGGATCTGATCCAAAATGGAGTGGAGCTACTTCAGATAGATCCAATATGGTAATATACAAGTCACATTCTATCAGTGATGCTTTTCATTTCAAATTGCTTAATGAACACAATACTGAACCTAAGAATGGGTTTCACATCAAATCATAGCTTTCACGGACTCAAAATTGGATCCAAGTTTTTGGGGGTATTAAAATGTTACACCAGATAAAAAGCTTTTTTTCACTATAACACTGCCAAATTTATAACCAAAACATTCAGTACAGTGGGTCTGGTTGCTGTTTGTAATGTAAATTTATCGAGGTAGAAAGACGAAATTTCCAGTACCTCAAGGTTTGCTCCATACTTCCTGTGATTCTCTATTGAATCTCGCCCGCCTGAGAATGCGTATCTGTTTACCCTGTACCTAACAAATATTATCATCAGAAACAACTCTTAACAAAAAATGGATAAAGTCATCATTCTTAAGGGTGCTCCATCTGCAAAAACATTCGATTTGGAACTCTTGGAGGAGCTAGGACAATATAAAATGAGTACGGGAAAGAATGTTTCCAGGTAGAACCTTGCTCTTTATGTCCTTGGCAGAATCGGTTAAATATATATAGCAGAACTTGGATCACTTGCATTGCCCTTCTCTCCCTGCAGATATGGTTTTACAAAAGAAAGAGTTACACATGAGGAATAGTCAAGTAAACTGTGGCATGAAATTGTAGCAGCATTTTCCCTTAGGTGAACTTTTCAAGCAACAACTAATACTATACTATCTTTAAAATGTAGATATAGCGCAGTTCATACTTAATAACACAAACTGAACTACTGCATAAAAACATATATATTTTAGGTGCTAAAACCCAGCATACAAATCTCAGCTTCGAAACTTCTACCTCATAGATAAGTTGAGACAGAGTGCAGGGAACAAAAACGGAGGGCAACGCCATCAAAATAACTATGTTATGGCACACCAAATGCAATGACCAGTTTCAGGAGTTTGTAAACAAAAAACTTCAGTTTATTCTCAAGTTATCAGATTAGTGTCCATAAGAAAAGATGAACGAAACCAGAAGAGCAGGAAAGAACGATGATTCGACTGAAGCAGGCTTGTGATACCCTAGTCGAGGAGCAACATCTCTTGTCATTCAGAAGTAAGGATCCTGAAAATATTCAACAGAGTTAAACTCAAGAAACAAAAAGATCGAAGAAATTTACAATATTAAATATATGAGAAATGGAAACCTTTTTTTCACCATGTGCTAGAATTTTCACAAGTTACAAGCCTAGATTTTGTACATTTTTTAGCAAGAGCAGTACAACCGTCTCACAGATACTGTAGTAAAAAGAAATGACCTAGGGCCAAGGTCTGGCAAATTTATCCTCAAGAATTATAATTTTATTGAATCATAGAATTCAGTAAGGAGAAGAAAGAATGTGAATCCCAAGTAGAAAATTAAATTATTTTTAGCCGCAAAAGACATTTAAACTGATTTTTCACTTTATTGTGATTTTGTTGTTTCTTTGTAGACTCAATGGTACAACAAACAGAAGGGGAAAAGTAACTCCCAAAATCTCATCAAAAGCATACCTACCTCGACATTGAAACAGAACTAACAGATCCAAACAACATAAACTATTAAAAGTAATCTTACATGAGAAAAAGGGTAGTCTCGAGAAAATATGCCATCCTCATAAAATCAGGCCAACCTTCATCCATGCTTAAGGTCTCAACCACATCAACCAGGTTCAAAACCATGACTTTCTTTTCAGTCGTTCATCCATAATTGAAGTCCCATTTCAAAAAATTTGAAAAATTATGCAAATACCCAAGTTTATGCACTCACTGGAAGATAGTTATTATGTTTTGCAGTCCTTATTTTTATGGGTGCCTTAAAGAATTCGATTAGTTATAGCAGCATTCCTTAAGGGTGCAGTGTAATGGATAGCAGTATGTAGAGACAGAAGACCAAAGGCAAATAAATATGCAGATTATCAAGAAAAGCACGCAGTGCAGCAAGTGAAATGCCAACCACAACAGTGAAATAACTATAGCTCATCATGCCAAATTTTATTTCCACATTCAAAGAATTTTTTTTCAGAGGCAAAGAGATTCAAAGAAGCATACTGACTCATGAATCCTTAAGGTCTCAATGAAAAATGCATTGGCAGACTAAGGGGTTATTCTTTAGCTAGTAACAGGGGAAATTTTAATCCATGAAGTCAATAAATTGCCATAACCATTCCAATATTTGATGATGATCTAGAAAGTTGTCTAATGGGTACCAGAACAGCTACCAAAGATGGAAGCAAATTTAGTGCCCACTGCACAGTCTCTGACCAATTGAAAGGAATAGCAAAAAGACCCGTTAAATTCATCTAAACAACACAATTATAAAGTATAAACTGTTCTTGACAATTATATTCTTCGTGGCATCTTAAAGAATTCTCTTTTATGTAAACATGTCCATTTGAAAAGCTAAGTCCCCTCCACAATCAAGCAATAGATAACATCTAACACTATATAAGATTATTAATAATGATGATAATGATGCAAAACATGCTTATTGCAGACCTTGTAAGGGAATTAGGCGTCATGTCCTCTAAGAAAACAGGTTAGCACTGAAGAGCAGAAGAGGCAGAGGCTGATACCTGAACAGGTGGAAGCTGACTTTCCCAGTGTGATCTTCTCCACTGAAACCAAAAATCCCGACTCCCTGCTATGGCATTTTTTCTGCCCTTAATATCTATGACTAGTTACTTACAATAACACAATGACAGAAAAGCAGAATTTTTCCTTATATTTCTGATCACCTTATTGTAAGTAATATACTTTGCCAATTTGACCCTGTTTTTGTAAAAGGAACTGCACAACAATTCCATAGACAAAGTACTGCCAACAAAAGTGATACAAGAAACAGGAGATTTCTCTACCAAAAGAGCCATATAAGATCAAAGAGCAGTAGGGCACTATCCATATCACATTAATTATTAATTACAAACTATGAACTAAGCTTAGAAATAAAATCTGGAGATTAAAGGAAAACAACTCACCCTCCAACGTAATCAAAATCAGAAAGAAATTATATCCTTAGCAGTTTCACGAGCAAGCCTTTGACTTTCCTTCACGGTCAAATTCTTCCACATGCACTTCTCATCATCTGTCAATTGTATCACAAGTGGCAACTTGAATGCCCCCAAAAACAAAGAACGTTTCACAATCATGTAAGATTATGATAAGCAGAAAACGAAATGAAAACACTATATATTAGACATTCCAATTCCTATAATGAATCTATTACTTATCATGAAGAACTGACAGAAATTATAAAAAAAAAAAAAAAAATTTAAGGTGCTTCCTTGGAGGGTCCTGAGAAAAGGTGATAATCTGATTAATCAGGACATAGCATTGCGTACTGACCATTGCGTGTAAAGTGATGGTAGTGATAATAATGAACTATTAACTATAAGCCATGTACTGGGAGTTAGCCTAAATAGCATTTTAAATATATAGATATATAGATGAGGATAAGAGTATTTCAAGATTTTTTTTTTTTTTTAAATTATTATTACTACTTTATAATATTTTGAGAGAGGATTCAACTCCTAACCTTTTTTAAAGGGAATTGTAAAGGGAGATCGATGTCACTTTAGTTAAAGGGCTTTGACATAGTAATTCAAGAATTACATATAAATATTCCAATAAAATAAGAGCATTTTAGGATGATGAAATATAATATACCAAAAAAGAACTTGTGTTTTATTAATAGTATTTATATGTGAGTGCGTGTGTGCGAGCGCGCGTGAATTTTGCTTAAAATCTGCAATTGTATATTTATATGCTTTGATCTAATTATGTGGAATTAAATGTGTAACACTATTAACAATTCATATCAAATACAAACAGTAAATGAAAAATATGATTTTACTCTCTAACCACCCCACTTATACATTTTTTTTTTTTTACTCCATAAGACCCAACTTATAATTCTATGTAATACATCTAAATACAGTAGTAGTCCATATTAAAGAAATAAAAACATGCCATCTACATTTCTATGTTCATGTAAAATATATATGGAGACATCGGATCCTGATTGAGTGGAAGTGCGTAGACACACAATGCCAAGTGGTGCCTAAACTGTTTCTGGATTTCCAGTTTTCCTTCTCTTTTTCCTTTTTTTTTTTCACAAAGAAATGTCAAGTACTTTAACTCTCGCGAAGGTTTACTTAACTGAACCCCAAAGGGGGAGTCATTTTAAAAATGTTTCAAATTATTCGTATTTTTTTTTTTCACATGAATCAAATCTTGATGAAGGTTTGATATTTTTGCATTATAAGAGGGCTGGGGTTGTTAATGTTTTTTTTCCCTTTTTTTTTTCCAAGTAACTCTAGTGCAAACTGAAAGTAAATTTAAAGAAATGATACTATAATACTAAATTTAATTAATATTTCCTTAAACACAAACTAAGCTATTAAAATCGGTTGATATCTCCTTAAATACAAACTTATGATAGAAGGGGGAAAAAACAACAAACAAAAAAACAAAAAACGAAAAAAACAAAAAACAAAAAACAAAAACAAAAGAAAAATTAGTCATAAAGAGCGACCACTAAATAATTTTGAAATGAAAAATAATAATAAAATCTAGTTTATAAACAGTAAACTAATTAGATAAAGATTGTAAGTAGTATGATTTTTAGCAGTTAGTTGAATGAAAAAATACCCTTGGGGTTGACTGAGAAATTATCTACGAATTTGACGGGTAAACCAATTAAATTGCAGAAAATATATTAGGTTATATCAAGTCAGAAACAAGAAGCCAGATCCCTATTTTAAAATAATATTTCATTTCTTATTCCATACTTTAAATACATGTCATGTATATCAAATATAATCTAATAAACATATTTGGTAACAAATGCAATACATATTATATGTATTTAAAGGTATGGTATATGAGATAAAACATCATTTGATATAAGAATCAAGTCCCCCCAAAATATATATGTATATATATTGTTCGGGAGTGATATAAGTAGTGTCATTCTCTTTTATTGCCACACAATTAATATGACGTGGGAATTAAGTTGTCTTGATGAACTTATAAATTGTAAACTATATTCGAGATTCTAGCATTTTTTTTTTCAAAGAGAAGGAAGATTTTAAATTTTCCTAAATAGAATATTAGAATCTTATAAGTTCTTGTAAAAAGTAATGAGTTTTTAATTTATTTTTAAAATTTTTTAACATGCTCCTTCAATGTTAATTTTTTTTAATTACAATTACTAACATCTTAGAATGTCAAATATCTTATTTTATCCAAATATGTTAACAACTTATTTTTTAAATAAGATATAATATCTTGTAAGCTTTAAAAACATATTATAATTAAGATGTAGAAACTTATAAGATATTATATTAAGATCTTAAAAATAAATAGAAACTTCTCTTACTTTTTAAAAATCAGCTTTACAAAATTCTAATATTTTATTTTAAGCGTTTTAAGATTTTTTTTTCAAAAGTATGTTTATCAAACATTTCTTGACTCAGTTTACCTTAACTATTTTGTTTCGGAAAAGGGTGGAATTCTTGAGTTTCGATAAAATTCTTGAGTTTGAGTTTGTGCTTTTCTTATATTATTTATCTGGTTTTGATATCCTTGTGGGTATATATTGCCCGCACAATTTTAGTAGGATTATGATGTGTGATGGGGAATATTGGTGGCCCAAAGATCCAGGCCCAGTTTAGAAAAGCTAGGAAAGAGATGGCCATTACATGGGTAATGGGCCTAACGAGGGAGGAACAGTCCTGGAAGATGTAAAAGGGCGTGCCAACGAATGGTCAACTTGTCGATCCGATGTTTCCCCCGGCCAGCATTCCACGTAATCATTTGGGAAAGCATATCCCAAGCAACTGGATATCCCATACAAAAATAACCGGACTCGGGAAACCATATTTCCCGACCCTGATTAGGTATCCTTGTGTGTATATATAGCCCGCACAATTGATTTAGGATTAACTACAATAATAGTACTAAATTAATTAATATTTCCTTAAATTCAAGATCAACTATTATAATCGATCCGTTGATATTTTCTTAAGCATAAAATTGTAAGAGAAAAAGCTAGTTATAAAAAACTACCACTAAATAATTTATAGACTTGGACCTGACTTACGTACGTATAAGCCCGAAGCCTACAGATCAGAAAAGTAAAATATTTTATATTCTCGAGGATGGCATATTCTATTTCCTAACACACCACCAAAATTTAATTGTCTAATTAGCCACCAAAACCAAAACAATCATGTCTAGTTTTGAACTAATCTTTAGACAAAATGAATGACATACTGATATAGATGGGATAAATACCTAATATTTATTAGTCTAATTACAGTGATTTCTCATAAAAGTGCAAAATATATATATATATATTATTAGTTGTGAGGGATATATCACAGTTTATTTATTCTAGAAAATAAGAAAATTGGTCAGTTGGTCGCACCGCCCGTATAATCATATATGATATGTCACGTTAATTCCCAGTAAATCAAGTCAAAAGTTATTGTCAGTGAGGGGTATATCCAAGTCAACAGTTGCACTTCCATAGAAAGATAGATATTATATTAATCACTATTTATATTATTGTTAATCATAAACAAATAAGCATTGTCATTCTCTTTAATTGCCACACAATTAATATGAATTGGAATTTCTAAGAGGTTATTTGGATAAGTTTATGAGATGTTTAAGAATTTGTAAAATGCCAAAAAATGTTATCGAATTTTCTTTGTTTTAAAGAAAAGAAGATCTTATAGACTTCCAAAACAAGATGTTACGATATTATAATCTCTTTTTGAAAAAGTAACTAAGAAGTTTCTAACTCATATTTAAAATCATAACATGCTTCTTCATTATTAACCATCTTTATTAAAAAAAAAAATGTCATTACTAACATTTTATAATTAAATTTAAAGATTTGATTTTTCCAAGTATATTAACAACTTATTTTAAAAATAAAATCTAATATCTTTAAGATTCAAAAACATATTATAAGATATAGGAGTATAAGACATTTTAAATTAAGCAAACATGGAGTGTACGTGTTTAAGTTCCTACAGCTTCTAAGATGTTTTTAGAGCTTATAAGATATTATATTTTACTTTAAAAATAAGTTAGTTGAAGTATTTGAATAAAATAAAATAAATTTTTCATTTTCAATAAAATAAAATATTGAATTTATAAGAGTTTAGTGATGGGAAGATGGTTAAAATTATAGAAATAAGTTAAAAAACTCCTTTTTTAAGAATAGCAAATAAAATTCTAATATCTTATTTCAGAAGTTATATAAGGTTTTTTTCTTTTCTTTTTTGGGGGCATCCTGTTGAGGTAGATCTTAGGCCAATTCTTTTTTTTCTTAGAAAACCCAATTCTTGAAGTCAAGTGATGACATGAAATGGTGGTTGTACATGCATGTTGGTCCACTATTGGAAGGCCCTGATTTGAGTATTCTTACAATACTTAATTGAATTTACAAATTTGATCGATAAGTTCATTAAAAAGGAAAAGTGAGGACTGTCAAACCATTGATGTTTAAATATGGTGGAAGAAATAGTTTAGCATGTAACTTCAATGAAGATAATATTATATTGACCATTATTAATTTTTAGAACCCCATATCTAAACGGCGCAAGGATTGTGATATCTTTATATGATATTGGACAACTTCATCTTAGAACCTAGTTTTTTGTGTTGAGTTAGACCCAAAATCCATTTTTAACATTAATTTTTTTTAATCTTAAACAAATAACTTGTGTCACATTGTCTTCTTTTGCCACCAAACTTTAGAGGATAAGTGTTGGAAGTCATTGTTGAATTTAGACAGACAATGATGCTTATCACTGGATAGCCAATTTTTCGTTTTCTTAGCTCAAACAAAAATGTCACATATTTTAACTTTCAAAAGATTTGCTTAACTGAAGTCCAAAGAGGGAAACATCTTGAAAATGTTAGCAAACTATTTATACATTCTTTTACGTGAATCAAATTGTGATGATAGTAAAAGCCTATAAGGGGGCTGGGTTTGTTACTTTTGCATTATAAAAGGGTTGGATTTGTTATTTTCAAAAGTGATGCTTCAACTCTCATTGAAATGATCTTTAAGCTTCACAAGCCCGAGAATTGGGCTTCTTAACAATTCATCAAGGAGGCTACTGCTAATCGTTAATGATAGTGGCAGGCGTGTCCCTTCAAAAGTTGAATTTGGGATATCCCACAGTTCATGGTTACACCTTCACATAACATTGATTAAAATTGTCCATATTTCCATATCCCACAGTTCATGGTTACACCTTTGCATAACATTGAATTTAAAATTGTCAATATTTCCAACCTTTGAAAAAAGAAAGAATAATAACGTCGGGCCTTTGAACCCAATCGCTTCCATGAGTCCATCATCAATTTTGCTTCATTTGTCCATATATTCTTATTTTGTTTGCCTCGGTGTCCCCATAACATAGCACTTGATTGTGTCTTAAATGAGTTCCAACTTTTTTATTCTAAAACAGAAGAGTTTCATTGATTTTGACCGGAGAGAAGCCCACTAAGCCATACTCATAATCAAGTAAAATGATTAGTGGGACATTATCTGAGAATTGAGCTTATATCTGCTCTAGTAATGTGGGTGGAGTTCAATGCAATTTAGCTAAACAATTTGGTTAGGTTTTGTTTGAGAATGACGATTCAACCTGTACTTGCAAATATTTACCCGACATAAGGCAGGTGCGGAGAGCATTATGTCCCCTGCGAATGTAAGGAAGGCATGAAACTTTATCCATTTAGTAAATGAATGCAAGTTCGAATATAACATCATCTATGCTCGTGAGTACTCACTACCTGTTAAATAATTAAATTTCTAAAATATTCTTATATTATAATATTAAATTTTAATATAATCAACATGATCACATATTATGGCAATGGCCTATATTATTTCTCTTAAATTATGTTATTATTTGATCTTTAATGTTTTTCATTTTTAATTGTAAGGATTTTGGGTGTTGAATTTGTTGAATGAATCTTCTTAAGACATTTTTAGAGTTTAGTAATTCATTTTTCTTATTATAAAACATAGGAAGGATTATATATTTTTTCTTTCTAAAAAAAGAAAGAAAATTAATGGATATCAACAGATGTCCGCAAATATCAATTTTACCAGCAAGGACAAATAGTAAATACTCGTTATGGGTATGAATGCGGGACCAGATAGTGCCCGAATCCGTCCCCGTTGGCATTCCTAATTTTGTATTTAAAGGGGTGGCTTTTATAAAGAGTTGTGGCACGTGACTTTAGACCAATTCTTGCTTACTTCTATAAAATATGGTAGAAAACCCATGAAAAGTTAAAATCCACTAAAGCCTGGCTTTAGTATCAGTTACAGACAAACAAAAAGAAAGATCCAAAAGGAAAAAGCACTTGGGCGAAATTTGTGCCTCATCATTGTCTTCGAAAATGTTATGTATCATCATTTGAATTC
>JACFYI010002305.1:1684330-1704494 GCA_014898755.1 Handroanthus guayacan
ACCCACTTTATCAAGTCAAAAATTATTGTTCTTTGAGGGATTTATATAAGCTTTTAAAATTATAAAATTATAAGATGTTATAATCTTACAAGCCCCTTTAAAAAGAAAAAAAAGTAAAAAGCTTCCAACTTATTTGTTAAAATCTTAACATGCTTCTTCGACATATGTTAATTGTGTTAATTACAAAAATGTCATTACTAACATCTTATAAGTTCAAAAATCTTATTTTGTCCAATGACATTAATAACTTATTTTTTAAATAAAATCTAATATCTTATAAACTTTAAAAACATCTTACAAAATGTGAAAGCTTCTAAGTTGTTTTAAATAAAACATATACCAAACACTACAAAATAATTGAATTTTGGCAACTAAAATATTAATCAGAGTAGTGAAAATAGTAGTCAATCCAAATCTAATATTTATAGTGGAAACGGTAGCCAATAACACAAAATTAACGTAGTAAAAGTATTTTGTTATTATCTATATTGAGAAAAATATCTATCACGGCTATTGACAAAAAATCTCTTATGTCAAAATTATTTGCAAAATAGCGATACCCAATGTGTAATGCTTCAAAGCAATGACATCACCTATACTAAAAGGAGTATCCTGCAATATCAAAAGTGAATTCTTACAAAAATAAATAAATCAATCAATCAAATAATAATAATAATAATAATAAAGAAAAATGGACACTAAATAAGATCTGAGAACCTTGTCACTCCCTTACAACTTTGGATCCTCTATTCTAATTCATGTTTTATCTCTTATGTCCTTGCACAATGGCTGCTAAGTGTACGGCATCCACAAATCTATGTTTTTATAAGAAAAGATTTGATATAATTGGCATATTTTTAAAACAAAAAATATGAGATAAAATGCCATCTTGCAAATTAGCCATAGTGGTGACCTGATCTTGTGCTTAATCCTCTTCAACTTTTGCTGGATCAAATTTTTGGTTGCTCATTTATGTTTGTAGTAGAGATATAGAAGTCCAAATCAGCAGTTTTGCAAAGAAATAGTTTATAGCGACAGAACAAATCTCTCGAAAAAGATATTAATTATTCGATCAAAGTATAGAGATGATAACAGAATTATAGGATAAAATTACGAGAATATAAGTTGCGGAAAGAACGTGTTGAGCTAGGAAAGAAAGAAATCATGAAAGAAATAGAGATTGAGTCCAATCCAATTAGGATTTAAGCACATGAAGGCCACGAATACCTTGGCGCGGGACTACAAAATTGTCCTCCTTTTATTTTGTTTCCTTTACTTTTTCTTTAACTTTGGCATGCGGTTAATTATCACAATAGTGTCTCCTGTGGTCTGTCTACTTAAGAAAAGTCTTCACCTTTTTCTTGTTTGGTCACGTATGTACAAATGCAATTTAAGAAGCAATACCAACTAGTCCAGAAAATCTAGGCAACGGAGCCAGAAATTCTTATGATAGCATTACTATTTTATTTTTATTTTGAAATTTCAATTTTCAGCATTTTTTATATTTACAAAATGTAGTAACTATTAAAAAAATATATATAACGAGACCTGGAATTGAATGTATTATGCGGGCTATGCAGATATACGTGCAAATTGATTCAGTGATCATAGGAAAAGAAAAAAAGAAAAAAAAACTATCATTACGATTTTACGATAAAGTTCGGCACCCCACCTACACTACAAGAAAACACCTCTTCAATAACAAGAAATTTGTGACGGATAATAATTTATTAAAAATAGACGTTGTCTGTGACAAATTTGTGATAAATCCCTAATGGATTAAATAATATGCAAAATATGTATGAATAATAACACTTGTGATGAACTTGTAATTAATTTCTAAAATAATTTTTTAGTTTGTGATGGAATTTTCCATAACAAAAGTTAGTTTTATGATGGATTAATACCATCATAGAATTAATTAGTGACAAAGTATGTACTAAAAAATTTGTAACAAAATAATTTGTAGTGAATTATTAAATTTGTATTAAATTTTTTCGTTAGTGAAAAGAGTTTCCCTTCTTTCTGAAAATCATCAGTGTAATGTTTTTATTGTAATTAAGATATAACATTTAATTATTTTGTATTCTTATAACATTAAAAAATGTAAGAATACTCGTGGAGAAATTTGACTCACTAAAGGATGTCATTTTACCTTTTAATCGTTCTATTTATACCTTATCATATAATTTAATGGATATATCAATCTATACCAACAACGATATCAGCATTACCAAAACTACAAACATAGTACAAAAATGAATAAATTTCTTATGAAATTAGTCGTGAGATAAATTAAACAAACATAGTACAAAATGGTGCATTTCTAATGACAAAAATAAAAATAAAAGGAATTATGAACTTCGAAACTAAGTAAAAGATTAGAATTATGATATGCACCCAAATTAATGATAATGCAACATTATTTCCAACCTTATTTTCTTAACTTCATTCAGAAAAAGAGAAAAACATTTTTCAGACCAAATCCAAAAAGCAAATTGGGAATCCACCCCGCATCGCCGCCCCCCGCCCCCCGCCACCACCCCGGCCCCCCACGGCGCAACGTGCGCTTTCTCTCTTAGCCTTTCCTTCGCCCAATACTCGTTCCTCCCGCACTAATTATTGACTGGTTTTATTTTATTGCAAGATAAATTCAATTTATAGAAGTCCATATATTGAAATAAGATTCCAACATAAAGATCAAAAAGAAACATAGGAAACTTCGATCTGCATGTAATATAATCATAATGATGAAAAGGAAAGAGGAAGCTAGATTTTGATCTTCTTTCTCCACTACAACATTTTGGGATGCCCGGACCCAATCGTTTAGGGTCGCCGTTTTTTCTTACAATTTTAACCTTTTTTCGACTCATCTCACACAGTCACGAAAAGCATTGAAAATGGTCTTGCAGTCAAATGGAACATTTCATCAGGTGCTAGCTCATGTGGAAATTAAATGGGTTTATTTACAGTTTGAGCTTAAAACTTGATATAATATTTTGGGTTCTGATTTGGTTTGTTGATGTGTAGGAACGGTACGGACTGCGAGTACCGACATAATAACAGCAGTTATTGGGTCTCCCTTATTTCCCCACTGCTATAATCTAAAAACACCATACCAATTGACGAAAATGACAAGATTCACTTTATAACATCGGAAAAGATTCAAAAAGAGGAAACTAAGCTTTATTACAAACATGGTTAAGCCAATAATAGCTAGGCTTGGCAACCTGGCTGGTAATATTACCGTACCGTTACAGGCAGATGACCAATTCCGAAACTAAGGAAACCCTGCACTAATGCACCTTGACAAAACTATTGTTACCATAGCCACGATTGTCGTTATGGAGTAAAAAGCGCTCAAGTAAAATTTCACGAAAATATTGGGGATAAAAGTTGGAGAAATCAAAGTTCAGAGACTGAAAAAGTACCTAAAATGGATCCAAAATTGAAATGCGCATGGCTGAATCCATTTTGAATACTTTCTTGAGTCCATTTTACATAAGTTCTCAGCCCCTTAACTTTCATCAATCCAAGCTTTGTCCCCAATACATTCATTAAATTTCACTTGAGTCCTTTTTCTCCAGAACAAAAATCCAGGGTTTTGCATCTACAACAAAGAAAAGATCATAACTTAATTTATGTTCACATGATCCTGTGCTTCAACATCAATCTCTTCAAAATTGTTTTCATCCTCACCTGAATTTGTGGCAGTGATCCAGACTTTCACAGTGCGCGTCATGATCTGAGCGACGAACCTCTGGAGCAGTGCATAGGCCCAACCATAAGGACACACAGACAGTAAAATGATTATGGGATAAAAGTACCAAAAGATGTACTGGGGGAAGAAAAGCGAAGCCAAGAAGGCAATCATTAAAGATAGAGAGAATTTCTTAACTCGAAACTGAATATAGAACCATTCAGAAGAAGAGTATAAGAAGATTTCAATGGAAATGAAGCAGAAGACAAATAAGAGAACTGCGTTAAAGCAAATCTTCTGCCAAGTGGGATTATCAAGTAGATCAAAGGGGTTCCACTCCTCGGGCTTTCTTGAAATGATCCACTTGGTAAAGCTAACTAATGGAAGCAAAGCATATCTTAGATCGAAGGTGTTCCGCATTGTATATAATCGAAAAAGAGAAAACAATGATGTCTCAAATTCCATGGTGGAGATGGGGTTATTTATAGTGACATGGAGAAGAAAGAGCTAGAGAGAGAAAGACAAAAACTTCAAGTTTAAGCTTATTTTAAATTTAAAGGAAAAAAGAAAAATAAAGGGGAAAAACATAAATAGTATGTGAAAAGGAGCTTGAGTTGAATTAATTAGAAGTGGCAATAAATGAAGGTTTGCCCATCAACAGGAATCATCCAATTTTAAGCTGGTTCGATGTTAATTACGGAGGGCGTAAGTCGCTAAGAGTATGTTATTTTATTTCTATTTCGAAATTATTTTTTCAGCATTTTTTATATTTTAAAAAAGCAGTTGTTATACTTTTGTATAGAAATAAACATGTATTTAGCCAATATATTTAAAATTATTTAGGAGGATGAATACAGGGATATGTTGATAGAAACTTATTAAATTAATATTCTTTTATATACAAAAAAAAATGTATTTCTTAGAAATACACAGAAATTTTAATTATATTCAAGTAACTTCTGATACACATAGATCTCTCAAAACGAAAAATAAAAAAGTGATACGTGGAGAATATTTTGAGAAGTTTTTAATGTTTGTTTTTGTTATAGAAAAGGATAATGTTTAGAGAAGATGACAAATCAGATAATCTTTTGTCTTGCTGGTGAAGAGAAATTTTAGTTTAGATATTATAATTATATATATAGTCATGCTATTATAAAAGGAAAGACCATTTTATGTCTAACAAGGCATAATTATTCTTATTATTATTATTTTAAAATTAAATAAATAAAATTATTAGTAAAATTAAACAAAACAATTGCTGTTTTATTTTAATAAATAATTTTTAATTTATTGTAAATATGTATACTTTAAATTGTACATGTTGTTAATTAGTGATATTAAGTTTTCACTTTCGTTTATGAGAAAAATAGATGTTAAAATATTAAAAATAAAAACTCATGAGTTATTCAATATCTATATAAATATTTGAGCATTTGAAGTTGAGCTTATGAATGAGCGAGGTTGAATTTATAATTAATATTTTACCCACTATTTTTTTTTTTTTAATATTTTACCCACTTGGACTTCCGTGTTTGTGACTTGCGCTGGGCAACTGCGTGGCTAGCTAGATTTCCCCTTTCTGCCGTTTGTTTTGGTGGCAACATATCCCACGAGAAGAAAATACATATCTGCCCCTGAAAGTGAAGACCGCCGACAATTGATCTCACGTGGTAGTTAGTTGGGCCCTTTGCATTTTATTTTGTGATAAAATATCTTTCTGCTCTTGGTCTTTTCCTTTGATTCTTCTGTCTTTTAATTATGGTAGGAAGAATGAAAAGAGAGTCCATTCCCAAAATCCTGTTGATACCAAAAGGAAAAAAAAATAAATAAAGAAGTTTAATGAAATATCATTTTCTGTTTCAAATTCAATTTAAAATACGTATAAAAAATTAAAAGGTCCTTACATCTTAAAAAGTATCGGTTATCTAGACATCAAATATATTTCATATGATGCCAAAAACAAAAATATATATTTTAATAAAGTAAATTGAGAAGAATTTTTCAAATAAAAAAGAGAGAGAGAGAGAGAGGTTCTCATTACATTAATTTTTACTTTTTAGGGATATTATGAACAAAACAAATTAAATTTACATGGTAAAACGAAGATAAAAGAGGAAAACAATTTAATTTAGATGGGAATCCAAGGAAGAACAGTAATTTTTCAATTGACCCAGTTTTCCTTCTAATTAACAGAAAGGAAAAAGATAAAAAAAAAAAGGAAAAGTTTACCCATTTTTCAATTGACCATCTGATTCTCTGCAAGATAAGTTTACGCGTTTTGCACTTTCAACTAACATTTATAATAATAATAATAAATAATAATAAATAAATAAATAAACTTAGTAATAATAATAACAAATAAATAAATAAAATAATTTTCAATCTCTCAGCGAGTCAGTTTTTTCATTGATAGTCTTGTTAAAATCTACTGAATAATTTTCTCCAAAAAATTGCTCACGCGACTTGCACACTATGTAGCTCCAAAATATTCATCTTCTACTAATTGAGGACAATCATTTAGTATTGTATCCCTCCTCAATTTTGTATCAAGAACCAAATAGTAAACTTAAAAGATACCTCCTGTCCTTAAGTGTCGATATGTAGCATAATCATTTAACACTTTTGAGACTTTCAGATTTAATTTTTCATAAATATTTTATTTCTTGGATTTTTTAAGCTTTTGAAAAAGTCATGTGAAATCTAGGATCAAATATATGGTTATCTATGATGGAATTTATTTTATACACTATAATGTCATTTAGATAATTATGCATTAAATGGCCCTTATTTAATATTTTTAGAAAATCTTAACAAATAGAATACATGAGAAAAATGGCAGAAATTTTCTGATAATTATATGTTACGTTTCCAAAAGAATTGGACTTCATGCAGAATAGTGGGAAAAGAAAAGAAAAAAAAATGGTAGTTTACATGGTGCACTTAAAACGAAAAAAAGGAAAATGAAAAAAAAGTTGGTTGTTTCAGGGTTCATGGTAGTTTATATGGTGCACTAAAAACAGAAAAGGAAAAAGGAAAAACAGTTGGCCTTTTCACGGTTGTTTCAGGGTTAAAGGAAAAAAAAAAGTTGTTTTTTTTTAAGGCTCATTTATTTTAGGTACAAAATGCCATTGGTGCATTAGTCAATCACACAGGGTGCGACCAGCCGCTCAGAATACAGGTAACCAGAAAATTGGGGGTAGCGAATTGCATCAAAATTGTGGAGGAAATAAACATTATTGTCCCTTTATTTTCAAAGCTTAAAATATAAATTAAGGTGACAAGTAACAGTGTTAGTAAAGTCAATTAAAATGAGGGGATAAGTGATGATTCTTACCCTAATTTATATTTGTAATTAACACTAATTCTGCAAAATACTTTTAAGGAATAATTGGATTTTTATAACACTAAGAGGATGTTGGTATGGAACTCTTCTTCTAAGAAACTTGATTCCCACTTTTTCTTTCATATTTTATATTTGGTATCTAAAAATAAAATGGGAATCTTGATCCTTTCGGAATCAATTATCCCACTGAAGTAAAGCTTATCCCACATGTTATGGATGGAAACATCTTTCCCACTTAAGTGGGAAAACTTAGAATAAAATTATAAAAGAGATTTACCCAATTTTGCCCTCATCTCCCCCCTCCCCCCAATTGTAAAATTGGAATCACATATTCATATTTTTTTAATTCATATATTAGGATTCCCATATTAATATGTTTTAATTAGGGTGCAGTAATTAATTTTTAAACTTGGAATTCAAATATTTATATATTTTAATTATATGAATTATTTAAAATTATACATACATTTTAAACATCAAATTAATATCTTTTAATAAATTAGGGCACGCAGTATTTTGTAAAATTGGAGCTCACATATTCATATCTTTTAATTACACCAATTATTAAAAATTATATGTACAATTTTAAAAATCAAATTCCTGTAATGTTTGAATTTTGTAATTTTTTTTAATGCATACTTAACGTAATTTGAATTTTGAAATTGTACATATTGATTATTTAATATACTAGTAAATATTATTCACATTTTTATATTATATCATCTCATATATTTTATATTATAAGTACTCATAAAGGTATATTAATCAAACATGCCAAACTCCATTCATTTCCAATTATTAGTTTTGCTTAATCAAATACAAGAATGAGAAATATTATTATTTTATACCTTTGTAAGTGACAATAACCAAATACAAAACTTAGACAAACTATTTCAGGTGGAAAGGCATTCCTAGGAAAGACTTGGCCTGGTAAAGGTCTTTCTTTGTACTAAACATGCCCTAAAAATCCTTGAATTACTGCAGAAATCTAAATCAGGGTTTTTTGCACATTTCTTATTTTGCAAGGGATAAATTGCAATTTATCTTGTCTATTTTGATAAATTAAAATACTATCAAAATTGCAGCAACCTAGTCTATATACAAAATGGCCAATATATCTGAACAGGGATATTGAGAATAAACCTAGCTAGCAAAACTTAAGATATTTCAAACACTATAATATGCCCATATAAAATGATAAATAGTTTAGGTTGTATTATTTTCTTATACTTAGATTGGTATGGTAATGTTATTTTTGAAATAAAATTGTATTTTTAGAATTATAAAATGAGCCTAACCTGCAAGACCTCGTGTCCGAAGTCGGACAATATCCTTCTGCCTATAATTTTCTAAATGGACCATGTCATGAATTAAGTTATTACTTTTCAATTCTAGAACCAATAAGATATAGTCAGCTTAAACTGTTAAGCGTGTAGATGAGTCAAATTTGAGCTCAGCAAACTTGTAAGATCAAACTCTTACATTAGTAATTAAATTAATTTGAATAACTTTTTAATTAGTCTAGATTATATCATTACTTTATCTCCTTGTCATCTTATTGTTATATACGTTATCAATTAGTTGATTAGCATATAAATTTTATATTATTTTATTTTATAATATATGAGACATAATTATTATTCGTAATATGTATAATTAAACTAGACTGTTGTTTTATTTAACTAAATTAATAGTTTTTAATTTACTGTAAATATTTAAATTTTATTTTGTTGTTAATCATGATATTAATTTTTCACTTTTCAGAAAATCAGATATTAAAATATCAAAAGTAAAAACTGACGAGTTATCAAACTAGCATTATCCAATGCATGTGCTAAGTATCATTACAATGATTAATTGAATTCACAAATTTGATTAAGATTATTAATATGGAAAAAGTCAGACAGTCAAATCGTTGATGATACGATTATCATGGAAAAAAATAGTTGTACGTGACCATCAACAAAGATATTATTATAAACTAACAACCGGTGCAAACTTAATGAGTGTATCCAATAATTTTTATCTTTACAATTTAAACGTAATTACACACATTAAATTAGTATTATTTGTAGAAAATGTGGGTATTTCCATTGTATTTGTTAATTTTGATCATATTTTAATATTTTAAAATTTTAAATAATTCATTGACCGCTTATATCTTTAAATCATTAAAAATATGCCTATTAATAAAATTATATTAAAATTTTAAAATTTTAGATTATCAAAATGTTAATTAATCAAATTTACTAACCTTTGATACATTCAAAAGCATGCACCCATAAACTCATAATATTATCTTTACAATTTTATTACTACTAATGGTAAATTATCCAACATAAAAATTAAAGGCAATGCAGTGTGCAAGTAACAATTCATAAAAAAAGAAAGTTAAAAAAAAAATGGTAATGAGCATGAAGTGGGAGTTAAGTTCATCACCACTAAAATAAATGTTCAAGAATATTTGTCCGTATTGGTGGATCAAATTGGAAGGTGACAAGTGGAGGGAATCATCGTAGGGAAATTTATTAATGACGAGGGTGCGTCAGAGGCGTCAGAAATTTAAGTTTCTTTTATCCTCGCGATTGTTCACTGGGCGCCCCACTTTTTCACTAAATTCTCTTCTTTTTTTTTTTTTTTTTTTTATAAGAGAAGCTATTACATTTGATTATGTATCAATATCATTGTAAGAATGCATTTCAAAGATCAAATATATGACTAAATACAATTCAAATCCAAATAATTCAAACTACTATTTTGGTGGACAAAGACTACCATTCGATAGATAAACACCCACACTCTATTGGTAGGACTGGAACCTTGCACCTTCATTATAAAAATATGGAGGTGATGGCACTGCATCCAAAGGACAATGGCACTAAATTCTAATTAAATATAACAATAAAGCACAAGTAGTGGCAATTACATTCACCTAAATTTTTCAAATTAGACCAATTATGGGAATAAATGTTTATACATAGCATAATCATTTAACACTTTTGAGACTTTCAGATTTAATTTTTGATAAATATGTTAATTTTTGGGATTCTTTTTTAAGCTTTTGAAAAAATCATGTGAAATCTAGAATCAAATATATGGTTACCTATGATGGAATTTATACACTATAATGTCATTTAGATATTTATGCATTAAACGGCTCTTATTTAATATTGTTAGAAAATCTTAAAAAATAGAATATATAAGAAAAATGGCAGAAATTTTCTGGTAATTATATTTTATGTGTCAAAAAAGTTTTGACTTTATGTCGAATAGTGTAAAAAAAATAAATAAATGAATAAAAAGTAAAAAAATTGGGAGTCTACGTGATGCACTAAAAACGACAAAAGGAAAAGTAAACAGTTGGTACTCTTTAGGGCTCATTTATTTTAGATAGAAAATGCAGTTGGTTCATTTGTCAATCACAAGGTGTGAACAGCCACTCAGGACCCAGAAAACTGGGGTAGCGAATCGCGTTAGAATTGTGTGGGAAATAAAAATTATTGTCCCTTTATTTTCAAAGTTTAAAATATAAATTAATGATTTTTAAGATATAAGGGATAAGAATTGCATAGGGTATAGAACGAGAAGTAAGGTGTATTTTACCCTAATCTATAATGCTAATATCCGTGAAGTTCTTTTTGTAATTAACACTAATTATGCAAAATACTTTTGAAGAATAATTTGGATTTTCATAACACTAAAAATCTAAGAATTACTGCAAAAATCTGAATCAGAGTTTTTTGCACAATTCCTATTTCGCAGGGGATAAATTGCAATTTGCCGGCCTTTCTATTTTTGATAAATTAAAATTCTATCCGAATTCTATCAACCTAGTCCGTATACAAACTGGGCAATGTATCTTAACAGGGATATTGAGAATAAACTTAGCTAACAGATTTGTAACATTTCAAATGCTATAATATACACATATAAAATAGTAAGTAGTTTAGGTTATGTTGTTTTAATTGTAAGTAACTGGTTGTTTGTCAATGAATCATTTTCTTATACCTATATTTGTATGGTAATGTTATTTTTTAAAATAAAATTATATTTTTAGAATTATAAAATGAGCCTAACCTGCAAGATCTCGCGTCCGAAGCGGGGCATTCTCCTGTCTATAATTTTTTAATAGCGGACCTTGTCATGAATCGTGCAAACAGAAGTAATAAAGTATGCATGTTAATAATTTAAAAAAAAAAAGTTCATTATAAAAGAATTAGGTTATTAATTTTCAATTCGAGAAAGAATGAGATAGATTAAGTATTACCCAATAACTTGCTTAATAATGACCTAAGCTTTGCCAGCTTAAACTTGATATTTTTGGTTAAGCGTGTGGATGAGTCAAATTTGAGCTTAGCAAACTTGTAAAATCGAACTCTGAATTTCATTAGTAATTAAATTAATTTGAATAACTTTTGAATTAGTCTACATTATATCATTCCTTCATCAACTTGTCATCTTTTTGTTATATACGTTATCAATTAGTTGATTAGCATATAAATTTTATATTATTTTATTTTAAAATATATCAGACATAATTATTATTCGCAATATGTATAATTAAACTATACTGTTGTTTTATTTAACTAAATTAATCGTTTTTAACTTATTTTAAATATTTAATTTTTATTTTGTTGTTAATCATGATATTTATTTTTCACTTTTAAGAAAATCAGATGTTAAAATGTCAAAAGTAAAAACTGACGACTTACTAAACTAGCATTAATTAGCCAATGCATATGCTGAGTATCATTACAATGATTAATTGAATTCACAAATTTGATTAAGATTATTAATATGGAAAAAGTCAGACAGTCAAACCGTTGATGATACGATTATCATGGAAAAAAATAGTTGTACGTACGTGACCATCAACAAAGATATTATTATAAACTAGCAACCGGTGCAAACTTAACGTGTGTATCCAGTAATTTTTATCGTTAAAATTTAAACGTAATTACACACATTAAAATAAATAATTCATTTAAACTTAATGTGTGTATCCACCGTATTTGTTAATTTTGACTATATTTTAATATTTTAAAATTTAAAATAATTCATTGACCGCTTATATCTTTAAATCATTAAAAATATGCCTATTAATAAAATTATATTAAATGTTTAAAATTTTAGATTATCAATATGTTAATTAATCAAATTTACTAACCCTTTTGATACATTCAAAGGCATGCACCCATAAACTAATAATATTATCTTTACAATTTTATTACTACTAATGGTAAATTTTAAAAGTTTAGATTATCAATATGTTAATTAATCAAATTTACTAACCCTTTTGATACATTCAAAGGCATGCACCCATAAACTAATAATATTATCTTTACAATTTTATTACTACTACCAAAATAAATGAAAATATAAAATAAAAAAGTGATTCTGTTAAGGAAAACACTTGCCAATGAGCTTAGCCTGATTAGTTAAAGGAAAGCCCTAGCCTTAGCCTGATTAGTTAATCAATGATATGAGTTCTTAACTTTTATTAACAAGAAAAGAAGGTGTCAAAATGTTAAAAATAAAAACTCATGAGCTTTTCAAGAAAAATTGAGCATATATAAACTTGAAAATATTTGAGCATATATAAACTTGAACTAGCTCGCCTAATCTTACATATCTATTTTTTATTTGAATTTGAGCTTCAGTACGAGTGAATTTGAGTCTATAATTATTCTCTAAGCTGGAATTCATTCAGATGCCAGGAAGATCAAAATATTAGGGGGCAAAAAAAAAACTCATGAGTTATTCAATATTTAAAAAAAATATTTGAGCGTAGAGTGTTGAATTGGGTCAACGAATCTTATACATCTATTTTTCATTTGAATTTATAATTAATACTTTACCTTGTCATCTTATTGTCATATTCGTAATCAATTAATTAGTTGATTCGCATATAAATTTTGTATTATTCTATTTTATTATAATCAGACATAGTTAATATTAGTAAAATGTATAATTAATCTATATTGTTATTTTATTTTACTAAATTAATATTTTTTAATTTATTGTAAACATTTAATTTTTATTTTGTTGTTAATGATATTAATTTTTCACTTTTAAGAAAATCAGATATTAAAATATAAAAAATAAAAACTGAAGAGCAATTATACTATAGCACTGTCCAATGTAGTACTCTCATGAGTGTCATTACAATGATTGATTGAATTCATAAATTTGATTAAGTTCATTAAAAAGGAAAAAGTGAGACAGTTAAACCGTTGATGATATGATAATGGAAAAAAATAGTTGCAATTGTGATCATCAACAAAGATATTATTATATGCTAGCAATTGGTATACACTTGATGCATATGCATTTAATAATCTTTATTTTAAAATTTAGACATAATTACACATGTTAAATCAATATTATTTGCACAAAATGTGGATATTTCGACCGTATTTGTTAATTTTGATCATATTTTATTATTTAAAATTTAAAATAATTCATTTACCACTTATATCTTTAAATGATTAAAAATATGCCTATTAATGAATAAAAAGACAAAATTATTCCTAACAAATTAAAATTAAATTAAATCAAACCCTAATATATAATATATGAAGGGATAAAAAAGTAATTATAACAAAATGTGAAGGTTAATTATGATATTTTATCAATTATCACAAAAATCATTCATATGAACCGAACAATGAATTGGATAACATATGGGATATCCTTATTTCAAATTCATGTAACCAAACATATTATAAGATTGGATTAATATGTATTCTAAAAAAAAAAAAAATTATTTACTTTATCAATCACATCCATTTCTATCTTTCAAAGCAAACGAGCCCTAATTATACTATAAGCTGGAATCCATCCAAATGCTTACCGGAAAATCAAATATGCTTGCCATAGACATATTATTACATTTCCTCGCGCCTCTTTCACCTCTTTCGCCAGTCATCGTCAACATCCCCCCCAAGTCCTGGTCAATCAATTCCCCACACGCCCTGCTTTCTTAGCTCATCTCAACTGACACGTGTCCTTCTCCTCACATATACATACAAACACCTATACGTACAACCATTGATGATGGTTGGATCGGGACTAAACATTTGGAGCATGGAGTTACATTAAACAAGTGGTTGAATATCATACAAACTAACATTAGAGTTATTAGTTCTCGCTTAATTTAATACCATATAAAAAATGAATATTGAATTTAATTCACCCTAAAAGTTAGTTAAAGACGTGAGCATAATTAGACAATTATCCACATATTTTATTTGTTTGGAATTCTGAAAACCCTTAAAAAAAAAAAGGATAGTACAAAATATTATATCAACCACCATTTGTTTTTATAGAAATTTGGGAATAAATCCCCAAACTAACTTTCATTTTTTAGATCAGTCCCCACTTGAATTTTTAAAGAGCTAGCTCCACACTTTTTACTTATTTTTAGAGTTCACTCCCTACACAATGCATAAAGACTTTAATGCCCTTGAAAATGCTAAAAAAACAAAACTTTCTTCCCCAATCTTAATAAAACACATTTCTGAAAGAAGAGAAGAAATAGCAGCCATTTCTTCTTCTCTCTATTTCTGATTCAAACGGGTCTCTCCATCTTTTCTTCCTCTGTTCGCGCACTTGCTCTCCTCAAGATTTGAGATCTCTATACTTCTTTGTATGAGAAGAAAGTTGAAGGAGCAATCTCAGATCTCTACAACTCAACTCCCTACAATTCATTCCCCCCAAATCTGATAAAAGGTATTTTTTCTTTTTTTTTTTTTAAATTCCTATTTGGGTGGATAAATACCTCATTTCATTTGTTATGTAAGTAATTTTAGGTATTATAGACTTGATTTTATACTTATATGAGAATTGTACAGAGAAATGTTGAAGAACCCTAATTTCTCTTCTTCTTTTTTTGGCTAATCTAATTTTATATTTAAAGGGTTAAGTTTGTGCTTCATTGGTTGGGTTTTATGTTTTTTTTTTCTTTTTGGTACTTGAATTTCCGATTCACACAATTGATCGAAGGAATTTTGATATGTTTAATTGAGGGTTTATTAGTATTTGCATCGTTGGATTACACTTATATTGAAATTGTTGAAAGAATTTCTAAAGAACTTAAATGGGATGAATTTTTACTTTATTGGTTAGGTTTTATGGTTCTTTTGATTTTAGCATCTGAATTTACAATTTATACAATTGATTGAAGGAATTTTGGTTGTTTATCAGCATTTGCAATGTTGGATTAAAGATTTGGTGGAATTTTGATATGTTTAATTAAATATATAGCAAAATCAGATTAACTATGTTTAGCACAGTTTACAAGCAACTTGAGTATAGAAACTAAAACTTTGAGTATATATAATTGTAAATTGCAGTATGCTAATTTTTTTTTTCTTTTTGTGTGTGCAATTGATTGGAGAAATGCCTAAAGTATCGGAGTTTTATTCACGTTGCACCCCACAATATTTTCAGTTTACTATGAAAAATTTAAAATCCAAAATGGTTACATTCTACATATGCCTCAAGATGCCCAAACTAAATATGGCTTCATTCAAATTGAAGCTATACTAAAAAGGTTTGATGTCAAAAGCTTTCTTTTACTTTCGAGGAAGACGCGAAAGTTCTATTTCTTGCATCAGAGTTCTCAATTATTTTAGGGTTGTAGCATGTGGGACAAGTTGTGGATATAAGGTTGAAGATGGAGTCTGCAACTGTTGCACGGTTGTTTTCTTAAAAAAATGAAGAATGCCACTCGATCTGAAATAGCAAAAAAATTAGAGTAGTTTGTACATAAGGAAAGTTATGAGGCTGTAGATGATTTTTGTAAGTTCTATATACTTTTAGTCTTTAATTGTTGGTTTTACTTTCGATGAGTAATTATCGAACGCCATGACTTCCCCTACCTTACATAGATGATTTATCTAGAGTTAATTTGTACGTTGAGGTGAAGCGGCACATATGACATACACTATTCTAAACCATTAACATGACTTGCTACATTAACTATTGTAATTTGGGCAGTTGAATTTGGGCGTTGGTTGAATAGTTGTTCTATGGTTTATTAGTACTTTTTTTTCGTTATTTTGGATGATGTTAGTTTCAAAAAAAGTTTGTGACTATTTTGTTGTTATTTCGAAAGATATTAGGTTCAAAGAAGTTCGTTGATAATTTGTTGTTGTTTTGGACAAAATTATTTTGAACTTTTGTATAAAACATTGAAAATTAGGTACATATGCCATTTAATAAAGTACAGATGGTGGTATTTCAAAGTACATATAATCCCTTATATTTTGAAATTAAGTATAAAATATTGGATTTTAGGTATGATAGTCCTATAATGAGGTGCATATAGCCATTATTTTGAAGTAAACTTGATGTAACTAAAAATTGAAGTTTAGAGGTTTTTTATTTTGAAATAACATTGTTGATGGTGTTTTGAATGTTTTTCTTTCAATGAATAGAGTATAATTATGGAAAATAGTGAAAAGATTCAATAAATAGAACTTAGTACAAAGTGTTGCATTTTAATTAGATGTTTTTCTCTCAATGAATAACATGTAACTGTGGAAAATATTGAAAAATGTTCAATAAATAAAACTAAAATTAAACCTTATTGATAGTGTATTAGTTATCTTTTTCTCAACAATAAAGTATAATTATTGAAAAGATTAAAAAATATTTAAGAAGTATGATCAGTGCAAAATGCTCGATTTCAAGTACACTGGCCATATAAAGTAGAATTTCTATGATATTTAGTGTTCTTCCACAAAATGGTATCCTTTTACGCTAAATACTAAATTATGTTAGAAATTAACTTCATTTGTCTTCTATAAACTAACATAGCATTGGTTTTGCACTTATTGCGAAGTTTTGATGTCAAATTCTTAAATTTTACAAAACTATGAATGACTAACGTGGACGTACCTCCTATTAGTAATACTTAACATTATTGCGAATTATTACTTAATACTTACAATGGACAAGACGATAACTTCCAACTATTTTAGCAGACTTGGAACATCTCAAAACTAAAATTACACCTTATTGATGGTGTTTGGTCATTTGTTTCTCAATAAATAAGTATAATTATTGAAAAGACTAAAAACCATTCAATAAGTATGGCAAGTACAAAATATTCTATTTCAAGTACACTGGTCATACAAATTAAGTACAATTTCAGTAAGCCTCATTATTCTTCCCTAAAATACCTGTCCTTTTGCACTAAATACTAAATCATGTTAGAAATAAACTTTATTTGTCCTCTATAGACCAACATGACACCGATATTGCACTAATTGGGCAATTTTGGTGGTCAAATTTTCAAATTTTATACATCTATGAAAAACTAATTAATATGAATGTAATTCCTATTAATAGTATGTAACACTATTGCAACTGGGTTTCAACTATTTTAACAGGTGTGGAACACATCAAAATTAATATTACACCTTGTTGATGGTGTTTTCGGTCATTTTTTCGTATTAAATAAAGTATAATTATTGAGAAGATTAAAAAATATTCAATAAGTATGGTCAGTACAAGATTTTCGATTTCAAGTATACTGGCCATACATATTTAGTACAATTTCTATAAAATTCAGTATTTTTTCCCAAAATAGCTATTCTTTTATACTAGATACTAAATTATGTTAGAAATTAACTTCGTTTGTCCTTCATAGACCAAACTAGCACCGATTTCGCACTTATTGGAAAGTTTTGATGGTCAAAATCTTAAATTTTACACAATTATAAATGGCTAACATGGATGTAGTTTCTATTAGTGATACTTGACACTACTACGAATCACTACTTAACACTTACAATGGATAAGACGATAATTTCCAACCATTTTAACATATTTGGAACACCTCAAAACTAAAATTATACCTTGGTGATGGTGTTTTGATCATTTTTTCCAATAAATAAAGTATAATTATTGAAAAGATTAAAAAACATTCAATAAGTATGGTAAACACAAAATATTCTATTTCAGGTACACTGACCATACAAATTAAGTATAATTTCTATGAGATTCAGTATTTTTCTCCAAAATAGTTATCCTTTTACACAAAATACTATATCATGTTAGAAATTAACTTTGTTTGTTCTCTATAGACCAACATGACACCAGTATCGTACTTGTTCGGCAGTTTTGTAGTCAAATTTTCAAATTTTATACAACTATAAATGATTAATATGGATGTAGCTTCTACTAATGGTACTTAATACTTACAATGAACAAGATGATGACTTCTAACCATTTTAATAGGCGTGGAATACCTCAAAACTAATATTACACCTTGTTGATGGTGTTTTAGGTCATTTTTCTCATTAAATAAAGTATAATTATTGAGAAGATTAAAAAATATTCAATAAGTATGGTCAGTACAAAATTTTCAATTTCAAGTACACTGGCCATACAAATTAAGTACAATTTCTGTGAAATTCAATATTCTTTTCCTAAATGGCTACTCTTTTATCCTAAATACTAAACGGATAATTTAGCCTGAAAAAATCAATAAGTTTCGTACCACAAAGCGCTTGTCACTAACTCTAGGGATGGAAGGGTTTTTTGCCAATTAAAAGTTTCACCAGATTTAATTTGCTAATTAATTTTTCACAAGGTTCAATATACTAATAACGTATAACACAGGGGATATATTGCAAAGAAAAAAAAACCTTTATAATATCAGTTTAATTTTCATTCATCTGGTAGGAGTAGGATGCTAAAACAGAAATGGAGAGAATACAAAAGGAAACTAATTAATTAGTGCTACTTTTAAAGAAAATGTAATAAAAAAGTCAAATTTAGATTTTAAATATATAATTTTCAGTTTACTGTAAATTATGCAAATTTTAAATTGTACATTTTGTTAATCAATGATATTAATTCTTCACTTTTATTAATTAACAAGAAAAGTGGGTGTCAAAATATTAAAAATAAAAACTCATGACTTTTTCAAGAAAATTAGGCATCAAAATATCGTGCTTTGAATGTCTCCTTATTCCCTAAGGTCATGTTTGATAGAGAAATGAATTGCGGTTGTTCGACGGTGGCCCATATATTTTGGAGGAAAAGAGGACAAATGCATTGAATTATTGGTATTTTTGATAAATAACATAGACATTGCTGCACTAACACGACAGTAATGGGCAAATTAAGAAACTGCATATTTTTCAAGATTTAAAAAAGACAACATTCTTCGAAATTTCTTCCGTTACACATTCACACTCTAACCGACCGGTAAATGCAAATTGCTCCCCGAGGCCTAAAACAATGTACGTTTTCTATAATTGTCACGATTATTAGAATTAATTATTGGTAATATTATTGTAATTTTGACTCAATAGATAATATCCAAACAGGATCAGGGATCAATAAATTATTTATTAGATATGATTAGAAGGAAAATTCACTTATATTTCTAAAAAATGTTTCAGTAAAATTCCTGAGAGCAGGAATTATCTAAAATTATGTAAGTATTATTATATATTAATATAAATAGATTGGCTACAGATTGGATTATTCAGACAACTTGAAGATTTTGGTTACAGTGAATTGTAAAGGGTATTATCTTTGTTCATTTTCTTTGGAAACTACTCAAAAAGGCATCGTAATTTAAAGTTCGATTTTCCTACCGAGAGATAGATTCAAAATTAAGATAATCCCTTGATAAACTTTTCACCATTGCCGACTGATTTTTGGATTAATCATTTCAGGGCGCCCTTATTAAGCCTCGATTGGATCAAATTCTTAATCATCACAATATTATATAAATTATATGACAATAATACAAGTAAATCCGGATCACCAAATTAATTTGATCATGATTACGGTTATTTTGATGATCAGAGGAATTACGGTGGTGGGATTAAATGTTTCACTCTGTGTGTGTGTGTGCGTGAGAGAGAGACAAAGTGTAACGCTCCGGGATCACTCGGCATTCCGCCTCGTGACCCAGGTCGTCACTCACGGTCGATCAGTTAAACTAAATCGGTAAAATGCGAAAACTAAAAGCTAAAATATATGCATTTCATTCCATAAATACCAATGTATCATTCTTTACATGCCAAAATCCCAAGTACAAATTATAATTCGTTCAGTCTATACAAAATAGGCCTATCAAAAATTTCTATCAG
>JACFYI010002305.1:1723276-1745585 GCA_014898755.1 Handroanthus guayacan
GGGAAATTTGAATCTCTCTGATCCTAGGAACTGCCCCACTTTTTTCTTTGTTCAAAGTTCCAATTGCTTTTATATAAATCTAATGTTTTTTTAACATTTTCTTCACTAAATTCCAAAGGCATAAGCAGTGATAATTATATTCGCTTAAATTGTCAAAATTAGACCAATTATTGGAATAAATGTTGATATATAGCATAATCATTTAACACTTTTGAGTCCTTAAGATTTAATTTTTGATAAATATTTTATTTTATAGATTTTTCTTTAAAGCTTTTGAAAAAATCATGTGAAATCTAGAATCAAATATTAATGAATTTAATTAATATTATCAACTAAACTTACAGTTTCTGTAGCTTGTGATATGTTTGACTTTATATATAGTTTGGGCTCTTATAAATATACTTGACATATAGAGCGATATTTTGGATAATTTGTGATATACTTGTCTTTACAATTTGGGTTCTAATAGAGATACTTGGCATATATTGTAAAATTTTGAATTGTTTATGATATATTTGTCTTCAATTTAGGTAAATTGTTCTATTGTACTCCGAATTAAGTGTTGCTAATCCAAGTAAAATTGTGGCCAATTGTTATTCACGTGGTATGGATCTTACTACAATTACAGGAGGTGAAGTTAACTTTCTTCTTTTTTTTTTTTTTTTTAAATAATGGTGTTATGTAGATATAACTACCTGAGTGGCATGTAATGCACATTTGATAAGATCATCATTTATCTCCAAACTATTCATTTGCTCAAATTTTACAATTTGTACTTAATATAGTATTTCATTTTTGTCAATATTCTTATGTTCATAATTTGTATTTAATTTGAATGAAGGAGGTACAAACTGAAGATTCATATAATTGTTCTGCAGATAGATGCCTGGGCATGCACGGATTATTAAAATTAAAAATATTTTTGAAAAAACACATAAAATCATATTAAATAGGGACTCGTACTTTGTTAGAAAGCATAGTTCATATTTAAGAGAGACCCACCTGCAACATAAAATCACCATACATAGGAAATGATGAACGTAATTAGCATTTAAATTTATGTGCCATCATGTCATGAGCCAGTCTATTCCTGGTTTCCACTTCATATTAATTCACATGCTTTCTTTTTTCTTCTTTCTTTTTGTTTGTAATTAATACAATCCCAAGCGCCGTGTTTGGCTTTAGAACTAAGTTTAACAAAATACAATAGAGTTTTATGCGAAAAACAAATTTGAGGGGACAAATGGCAAATGTGAATAGTTTAAGGACCTCAGGGAAAAAGAGATAAGTGAGATGGCCAATATATCAAAGGTCAAGCTTAGGAAAGCTTTTTCAATACATCAATGCACATTTATCAACTTCACGTCTTCATCCACCCAACTGGCATCAATGGTTTAATCTGCTGCTAGCTTATATTACACACTCAATGCGTGTGCATAAAATAAATAAAATATTATATGTATATTAAGATATAATACACATTATATGCATTTTAATAATTAGAATATAATTAATATTTTTAATGTGATACATACATAATTTGAATTTAATATCCCACTCACCCACCTATCACTAAGTCTAGAGATGCTATATCTTCTCTACCCAAACATCCTCCAATAGCTACATAGATGGACATGATTATGAAGGTTAAGAAGATTTAGCATAGGAAGTGAAACAACTTTCTTTTTGGGCTCTTATAATATGAAGGTTGTTAGATTAAGTTTCTTGAAAATGCAGTTAGAGATCTAGTATTGGGACAGCCTGAAGATTTTGGTTACAGTGGATTTGCAAAGGGTATTATTTTTGTTCATTTTCTCTGGAAACTATTCAACAAGACATCATAATTTGAAGTTCGTTTTTTCTACCAACAAGTAGGTGTAGAATTAAAAGTATGCGTGTTTAATTTTTTTTTTTTTTTAAAAAAAAAGGTTCATTATAAAAGAAATAGGAAATTAATTTTCAATTCAAGTACGAATAAGATGCATTAAGTATTAACCACTAACATGCTTAATGACAAGTTTAGCCAGCTTAAACTTGATATTTTTGGTTAAGGGTGGAGATAAGTCAAATTTGAGCTCAGCAAACTCGTCATGACATTAATTTTTCACTTTTAAGAAAATCAGATATTAAAATACTTACGAGTTATTAAACTAGCATTATCCAATGCATGTGCTGAGTATCATTACAATGATTAATAGAATTCACAAATTTGATTAAGATTACTAAAAGGGAAAATGTCAGACAGTATTAAGATTATTCACAAAGACATTATTATAAACTAACAACCGGTGCAAACTTAATGTGTGTGCGTCTAATAATTTTTATCTTTAAAATTTAAACATAATTACACACATTAAATCAATATTATTTGTACAAAATGTAGATATTTCCACTGTATTTGTTAATTTTAATCATATTTTAATATTTTAAAATTTAAAATAATTCATTGACTGCTTATATCTTTAAATCATTAACAATATGCCTATTAATGAAATTATATGAGATTTTTAAAAAATTAGATTATCAATATGTTAATTAATCAAATTTATTAACCCTTTTGATACATGGCATGCACCCATAAACTCATAATGTTATCTTTACAATTTTATTACTACTAATGTTAATTATCTAACATAAAAATTAAAGGTAATGTAGTGTGCATGCAACAACTCATAAAAAAGAAAGAACAAAAAATGGTAATGAACATGAAATGGTAGTTAAGTTACACTACTACTAACATAAATGAAAATATAAAATAACAAAAAGGGTTCCTTAAGGAAAACACTTGAGATCATATCAAAATAAGACCTCATACTTTATTAAAAGAAGATGATGATGATGATGATGATGATGATAATAAATAAATAAATAAATAAGGAAAAGTCAGACAGTTAAACCAACATTGATGCAAGTGACCGTCAACGAAGATAATATTATATTGACCACTATTAATTACTGTTAATCTTAAACGAGCGAGCAGCCTTATATTATCTTTTATTTCCACCGAACTTCTTGAAACACGTCAAATTAATGACTGGAAAGGATGATGAAACCGTGGGAGGGGCCTACCTTTTACACAATCAAATTTAATTAATTTGACTGTATAATATAACACATGCATCACGATTCGCTCTCCATTGTTTGATTAAGAAAAAAGGAAGAAGAATATATGCGTAAGAATGGTCTGGAAAAATGCATCCACGCCTAAACTGTCTCACTACAAAAGTTAATAATAATAATAATAAATATGTAAATTAATTAATTAATTCAATGGCAAAAAATTGATTGGTAATGTGAAAATTATAACTAATTTTATATAAATAGTGACAAAATTTTTTTAGCAAACTTAATAGTAACAAAAATGTGTTCATATTATCACTATTAATAATTAGTGATACATATGTATAATGATTACTTACTAACAATGAAAATCTTGTCATTAAAAGATAGTGACAATTTTTATTGTCGCTTGATTTTCGTAATACAGTCTCACTAAATCACTAACTGCCTATAGTGATAATTTAAAATACCACTTTTTGTCACTAATGGGTTATATAGTGACAATATAAAAAATATTGTCACCAAACACATAGAACTAGTGACAAAACAAAAGTTCTTGTCACTTAATACCTATTATTAGTGACAACTTTTATATTGTCATATCATTTTTTGTCAGTCGTATTAGATGTTTTTGTAGTGTCTGACATTAACTCATAAGATGATGGCCTATCTTCAAGTTGCAGCCAATCAGATATCGTCATGTTGCTGCGTAATCAGATATCGCCAAACAGCTAATCCCCGAGGGTATGTTTTATTGTTTTTCATTCTGAATGCGTGATTTTTCAGCTGTTCAATAATATATAGTTGTAGATGGTAATATATATATATATATATATACACTTTTTTTCTCGCCTTTTTATACTAAATATCATGTAAAAATGTAGTAGGTGACTAGCACTATTATCAAATTGAAAAAAGAAAAGGTCATATACATAGTATAATGAAGAATATGCTTGTAATTTCTGTGGCTATGAAATTGTATAACTTTAGCGGAACACTTGAAATCTCCAATTACAAGGGAAATTGATGCGCCGAGGGTGGGTGAGTGGCGTCAGCGGGTGGGGAAATTTGAGTTGCTTTCATCCAAGGGATTGTTCACTGAACGCCCCACTTTTTCACTTAATTCTAATTAAATATAACACTAAAGCAAAAGTTGTGGCAATTATATTCACCTAAATTTTTAAAAATAGACCAATTATAGGAATAAATGTTTATACGTAGCATAATCATTTAACATTTTTGAGACTTTCAGATTTATTTTTTCGCAAATATGTTAATTTTTGGGATTTTTTTTAAGCTTTTGAAAAAATCATGTGAAATCTAGAATCAAATATATGGTTACCTATGATGGAATTTATACACTATAATGTCATTTAGATATTTATGCATTAAATGGCCCTTATTTAATATTTTTAGAAAATCTTGATAAATAGAATATATTAGGACAATAGCGGAAATTATCTGTTAATTATATTTTATGTGTCAAAAAAGTTGGACTTTATGGAGTAGTGAAAAAAAATAATAAAAATTAAAAAAAAAAAATTGGTAGTTTACGTGGTGCACTAAAAACGAATAAAGCAAAAAGCAAAAGACTTGGTTGTTTTAGGGTTCATTAGCAGTTTACATGATGCACAAAAACGAAAAACGGAAAAGGAAAAACAGTTGATTCTCTTTAGGGCTCATTTATTTTAGATACAAAATGCAATTGGTTCATTTGTCAATCAAATAAGTTGTGAACAGCCACTCGCTTCGTTTTCAAAGTTTAATATATAAATTAAGATAGCATGTAGGGGAGGTAGGTACTGAATTTTTAAAATATAGGGGATAAGAATTACATTTGGTATAGTACACGGACTAAAGTGTATTTTACTATGAATAAGAAATAAATTACGCCCAACTATATTACCCATATGGTAATGTGATGATTATGCCCAATTATATTACGCAAATAGGAAATGGTTTACTGGTTTCCACCTTTATGTTAATCCACATGCTTTACTTTTTTCCCATTTTTCCTCTTTTTTTTTTTCTTTTTTTTTTTTTAATAAATACAATCCCAAATGTCGCGTTTGGCCTTATAACTAAGTTTAAACTTTAAAGATAATAGTAAGGGAGTTTTATGGGAAAAACAAATTTAAGGGGACAAATAGTAAATGCGAATGGTTTAGGGATCTCAGGGAAAAAGTGTGCAATATTATGTCAAAGGTCAACCTCGAATAATTTAGGAAAGAATTTTCAATATTTCAATGCAATTTCTCAACTGTCCAATTCATGTCTTCATCCATCCAACTGCCATCAATGTTTCATTTGTTATGCTTTATTGTCTGTTAGTCTTGATTCATAATAATTTATCCAAAACTATAATCGTTTAATGTTCTTTTTTGTAATTAAGGCATGACATCTAATTATTTGTAATTTTATAACACTAAGCCTAAAAGGATAATCATTTAATGTCCTTTTTCGTAATTATGGCAAGAGATTTAATTATTTGTAATTATTTTATCCAAAATTATAATCATTTAATGTTCTTTTTGTAATTAAGGCATAAAATCAAATCATTTCTAATTTTACAACACTAAGCCTAAAACTATAAGAATACTCATTCAGGAATTTGGTTAGGTGTACTCATATGTACCGACAAAAAGCACCAATCTACACTCATATATTTCATAATATAAAAACCACACTTCAAATACTTTAGTGGTGGCCTACTTAAAAATTCAAGCTCTATTCGAGCAAAATTAAGTTGAGACTTAATTCAATAATTCAAGCCAGTTCCAAGCAGTATGTATTAACATCGTGTACCTGTACAAAATTTTAATAACTTTATTAAATGGGCATCATGCTTATAAATAGAAAGAAATGTTACACAAGAAAATAACTCGGCATCTCATTTATATAATCTTTCTCCACTCCAACATTTTGGCATGAGCGGACCCAATCGTCTAGGGTCACCATTTTTTCTTGCAATTTTAAACTTTCCGGACTCATATCACACTGTCACGTTTGTGTTGTGGGAATTAATTTACTAATTGTTAGTTATTTTTATTACAATTTTCACAAAATTTTAATTGGAAACTTTTGATGCTTTATCCTCATTAATTATTCCTCCAGTACTGCAAAAGTCACAGTTCTAATAATTAAGTTTCCATAAGAATCACAAATCCCCCTCAACCAGTGCATTTTCAAAAATAACAGATGATGATGATGATTTTTTCCCCTTTCTTCTCCGCCATAAAAGGCATGATCTATTTTTAATTGTGCCAAAAATGAAATCCAAGAAGACTTGAAAGCTGACTTCATTCAAGAATTATAATTTTATAACATCGGAAAATATCCAAAATTAGCTTTACTACAAACATCCATAGAAAAAGCCAATAATAGCTAGGCTAGACAAACCATTGCAAGCTTTACTACATACACGCATACAAAAAGCCAATAATAGCTAGGCTTGATCACAAACCATTACGAGCATATATCACAACTCTCAAACTAAGGAAAAATTACAAGCATACCACAACTCCCAAACTAGGGAAAAGTTACACGTATAATAAAGAAAAGAAACCTTAATTCATGTGCTCATGATCCTGTGCTTCAACGTCGATCTCGTCAAAATCGTTTGCATCCTCACCTGAATTTATGGTAAAGTAAATTCTCACAGTGCGCGACGTGATCGAAGAGATGAATTTCTGGAGGAGTGCAATATTAATCCAGCGATAAGGACAGAAAGATAATAAAATGATTATTGGATAGAGATAAACTGAGAAGATGTGTGGGGGGAAGAAAAGCGAAGTCAAGAAAGAAATCAACAACGACGGCAAGAATTTCTTGGCTTCAACCTGGATATAGAACCGATCAGTAAAATTAAAATCATCTTTTCTCAAGGGGATTTCGAGGGAAATGAAGGAGAAGACAAAGATGAGAAATAAGACAATGCAAATATTCAGCCAAGGGGGAAAACCAGGTAGATCAAAAGGGTTCCACCAGGTAAAGCTAACTATTGGAATAAAAACATATCTTAAATCGAAGGTATTCCACATTGTATATAATTGGAAAATTGAGGAACAAGGATATTTGTGAATTCCATGGAGAAAAGGGGGTTCTTTATAGGCAGATATAGAGAAGGGAGAAAAGAGAGAGAGAGAGAGTGTGTGAGAGTGACAGAGGGAGAGAGAGTGACTGCTTTCCCCTGAGAGAGAGAGAGAGAGAGAGACTTCGAGCTTGAGCTTATTAAATTAATGTTCTTGTGTAGAAATAAATATGTATTTAGCCAATATATTTAAAATTATTTAGTAGGATTAATACAGGGATATGATGGAAACTTGTTCAATTAATATTCTTTTATACATGAAAAGATGTATTTCTTAGAAATACACATATATTTTAATTATATTAAAGTAACTTCTAATACTTTATAATATTAATTAGTTTAATTTTGATTCATCGGATAAAAGTAGGATGGTAAAATACAAGTGGAGAGAATACGAAAAGAAACTAAGTAATTAGTGATACTTTTAAAGAAAATGTAATACTAAAAAGTAACTTTTAGATTTTAAATATATTGTTCTTTCATCATCCGTAATTGTCATCATTTTAAATTTTTACGTTATCTAAATTAATAAATTTAAATAATCTTATTTATAACAAGACATAGTTATTATCAGGATAATTAAATAAGACAACTTCTATTTTATTTTTTAATCAATAATTTTTAGTTTACTGTGTAAATTTTGTAAATTTTAAATTGTACGTGTTGTTAATCAATGATATTAATTCTTCACTTTTATTAACAAGAAAAGTGGGTGTCAAAATATTAGGCATCAAAATATTTGAGCATATATAAAGTTGAACTAGCTCGCCTAATCTTACATATCTATTTTTTATTTGAATTTGAGCTTCAATACAAGTGAATTTGAATTTATTTATACCATAAGCTGGAATCCATCCAAATGCCTACCGGAAGATCAAATATGCTTGCCATAGACATATGATTACACAAGCAAAACACATTAATGTTAAACTTAGTATTTTGGTTCACAAAAGATTGTTCAACGTGTTCAGACAGTTAAACCATTGATGATGTTTGGATCGGGACTAAACATTTGGAGCATGAAGTTACATTAAATAGGTGGTTGAATATCACATAACCTAACATTAGAGTTATTAGTTCTTGATACCATATAAAAAATGAATATTGAATTTAATTCATCCTAAAAGTTAGTTAAAGACGTGGAAATAATTAGACAATTATCCACATACTTTATTGGTTTCGAATTCTAAGAACCCTTCAAAAAAAAAGATAGTACACAATATTATATCAACCACTATTGTTTTTAATCTTGTAACCTTACTAGCTAGCTCACAGCTGCAGATAAAAGGGGGTTAAATCCCTGTTGAAATCGCACGAATCACTTTTGTATATTCCACTGAAAAAAAAGGGTTTTTGACATCTGACCGTAAGTAATTATTATCAATTTAATGGCTGGATATATCGTGCTTTGAATGTCTCCTTATTCCCTAAATTTATCAAAAAGTGTTGCCTGGAATCTCTTTGGCGTCTTATTCTCCATGCCTTGACTTGTAAATCAAGGCCTACTTAATTTCTTCGTATTTGTATGGGCAATTTTTTACATGCATGTTTTGAATAAATCTACATGAAAAAAACACGGGATCCCGCAAGTTGCACTAGAAAATATGATCCGCAAACTCCACCTCCCCCGCCGACAATTGATCCTGGCACCCTCGGATTGCAACACGTGGCAGGTACTGGGGCCTTTTGTATTTTCTCATAAAATATGTTTCTTCCCCCTTTTTCTTTTTTACTCCTTTTTGTCAGTTCCACCAAAATTAATTATGGTGAAATAATGAAAGAATCAATTCTTTGTTGATTTTTTTTTTTTTTTTTTTTTTTTTTTTTTTTTTGTTTTGAGTCAAGCGTTGGCTTCTGGAAAGAGTTATCACAAGCACAATTTGCACCCGCAGTTAAGCACCTCTTGACAAGTTCGACTATAGAAATAAATAAATAAAATTCAGTCTAATTTTCAATATATCGGCCATTCAGTCTTTTCATTGATAGTCTTGTTAAAATCCACCAAATAATTTTCTCTAAAAAAATTGCTCAGTAACTGTCATGTGACTTGCACGCTATGTAACTCCAAAATATTCATTTTCTACTAATTGAATACAATAATTTTGTACTGTGTCCCTCCCCAATTTTGTACTACTTTTTAGGTGCACTTTTTCTTGGTATCTTTTATAATAGTTGGGCTCTATTTAATATTTTAATGATTATTCTACCTATTGAGGTAAATATCTAATACTGCTTGACTTCTTTGTTCTATGTTCTATAAAGCAGGAAACTTCTTGAAATATTAATCAACTTAATTAATATCATCAACTAAACCTACAGTTTATGTAGTTTGTGACATATTTGACTTCATAGCTTGGGCTCTTATAAAGATACTTGACATATATAGTTAAAATTCGGAGAGTTTGTGATATAGTTGCCCTTATAATTTGTGTTCTAATGGAGATACTTGGCATATATTGTAAAATTTTGAATTGTTTATAATATAGTTTTCTTTTTAATTTAAGTAAATTGTTCTATTGTGCTCCTAATTAAGTGTTATTGATCCAAGCAAAATTGTGGCCAAGTGTATCACGGTATGTCACTAAATTGTTTATGATGTATTTCTCTGTTTAATTTAAGTAAATTGTTCTAATGTGCTCCTAATTATGCGTCATTGATCCAAGTAAATTGTTCTATTGTGCTTCTAATTAAGTGTAAATCGTTTACATGTACTTTTGGACTAATTACTTGAGGCCGGTCTTTAAGTCTCAGTTGGGTCAAATTCTTAATCATCACAATATTATATAAATTATTTAATAATAATACAACTATATCACGATCACTAAATTAATTAGGTGAAGGACCATGATTTTTGTCTAATCACGTTACACATGATTATCCATAATTTATACGGTTTTATTTAATAAATAGTAGCGTGCAGAAGTTTGCCGTGTTCAAGAATCATCGTATTAGTGGTTCAAATTGGAATGTGAAAACTTGCAAAAAGCCAACAAATGAACGGAATCAAGAACTGGATAAATTGATGGGGCGGGCGTGGGTGAGGGCCGAGGGGTGGGGAAATTTGAGTTTCTTTGGCCCCAAGGAATTGTTTGCTGAACTGCCCCGCTCCACTTTTTTACTAAATTCTAATTAAATAAAACATTAAAGCATAAGTAGTGATAATTATATTCACCTAAATTTTTACTATTAGACCAATTATTGGAATAAATATTTTTTTTTAGAAGTGATTACATTAATTATACATCACTTCATAACAAGAATATATTTTAAAGATCAAATTAAATACGCTGACTAAATTAATATAATTCAAATAATCTAAACTACCATTCCGGAAACAAACAACTATCATACGATAGACAAACATCCATACACTATCGGTGACTCGAATCATGTACCTCCACTATGAAAAGGTGGAAATGGTGCTACTTCATCCAAAAGATGGTGGCATTATTGGAATCAATATTGATATATAGCATAATCATTTAACATTTTTTAGACTTTCAGATTTAATTTTTGATAAATATTTTAATTCTTGTAGTTCTTTTAAGCTTTTGAAAAAATCATGTTAAATCTAGAATCAAATATATGGTAACCTATGACGGAATTTATACACTATATTGTCATTCAGATATTTATGCATTAAATGGCCCTTATTTATTATTTTTAGAAAATCTTAATAAATAGAATACATAAGAAAAATGGCAGAAATTTTCTGGTAATTATATTTTATTTGTCAAAAAAGTTGGACTTTATGTAGAATAGTGAAAAAAGAAAAATAAAAAATAAATATGTTATTTTTTAAATAAAATTATATTTTTAGAATTATAAAATTAGCCTAACCTACAAGATCTAGTGTCCGAAGTGGGACATTCTCCTGTCTAATTTTCTAAAGGGACCATATCATGAATCGTGTGGACAGAAGTAATAAAGTATGCATGTTAATATATTTATAAAAAAAAAGGTTCATTAAAGAAGAATCAGGTTATTAATTTTCAATTCAAGAATGAATAAGATATATTAACCAATAAAATGCTTAATGACCTAAAGCTTAGTCAGCTTGAACTTGATATTTCTGGTGGAGGGCGTGGACAAGTCAAATTCGAGCAGAGCAAACTTGCAAAATTAAACTCTGAATTATTTTAATATTTAAATTGATTTGAATAACTCTTTAATTAATCTAAATTATATCATTCCTTCGTCATCTTTGCCATCTGACTATTATATATATTATCAGTTAATTTATTAACTTATAAATTTGTATTATTTTATTTTATGACTAGACATAGTTATTATTAGTAATATGTATAATTACAAGATATTGTGTTTTATTTTACTAAATTTATAGTTTTTAATTTATTTTAAATATTTAAATTTGGGAAAGATGGGTCTAACGAATAAGAAGTGAATTTTAGGCTAATTTAAAAGTTTAAAATTAACAGTAATTTAAGAGTTTAATAAGAAGTGAAATCTAGGATAATTTGGTCCTTTAAAAGTTTAAAACCAACGGCGTTAGCTTAAATAGGAATAGATTAATGGAATGAACAATTGAAGCAAAATAAAGAATACATGAGGGGCAAAGTGATGCAATTAAAAGTACATGGAAATAAAGTGAGATTGGAATTGAGTACAGGAGGTAAAGTAAAATTTACCCTTTTGTGGCTATAAAATTGTATAACCTCAACAGAACACTTGAAATCTCCAATTAACTTTATGAGTTCTCATTACCTTTTAACGATCCTACATCAATAAACAAAAAGGAAAAATATTAATATAAATATATTTTATCTGAGTAGAATAATTTTTTCAATTAAAATGAACTACCATTGTAATCTTACTGAAAATATCAAATGCATGAATTGATCAATACGATGTACTACGTTAAAAATATTATACATACACATGAAGACAACCTTTGCACAACCAAATAAAAAATTTAGCTGTGAGAACAAAATGGGCTTCCAAAATGCATAATCCTCTCTCCCCAAAAGCTGGTAAGGGAATCTACCAAGAAACCTCGCCACACACTCACACCTATCGTCGTCGTCTCCAAAATGGAACCCCCTGTCCCTGGTATGCTTCAAGCAATTATTCAAATACAACATCAACACTAGCAACTACAAACAGCCAAATTAGCCACGATATCCAATTTCTATCCCTATCTTTCAAAGTATTTGCCCTTGTTGCATATGAATTATTGCCTTTCTATCCCCTGCTTTAATTTCCCAGCGTCACTGATTGCTTTTTTGCCCCTGGTTGGTATTCCATTTCTTAATTATTATTATTATTATTTTTTATTTTTTTAAGAAAAGCGATTATATTAAATCATACATCAACATCATAGCAATAATACATTTTAAAGATCAAATTATCAACTAAGAGGGTGTTTGGATGAACTTGTAAGCTCTTCAAAACATCTTATAAGATGTTTAAGAGCTTATGAGATGTTAAAATGTGTTTGGTAAATTTTTTTTTAAAAAAATCTTATTAGCTTCCAAAATAAAATAGTAGGAGCTTATAAGTTCTTTTTTAAAAAAGTAAGAAAATTCTAACTTATTTTTAAAATCTTCACATGCACATTTGATTTCAACTATTTTAATTACAAAATTACAATTACTAACTTCTTATAAATTAAAAGGTCTTATTTTATCCAAATACTTTAACAACTTATTTTCAAATAGGATATAATATTTTATAAGCCTCAAAAACATTTTATAACACATAGGAGATTATAAGAGGTTTTAAATAAGCTTAGCCAAACACTCTCTAAATACAATTCAAATATTCTAAACTACCATGTCACTAGATAAATCCTATTATACGGTAGAAAAACACTGACATGCTCCAAATGAGACTCAAACCTTACATCTTCATCATGAAAATATGGAAGCGGTGTCACTTCATCCAAAAGGACGGTGACCCATTACTTTATTGTTTCTTTTTTATATTATAACTTAATTAGTCTATGCGTTCCGACGTTTTTGAAATTTTTTTTCATGATTTTGAATGTTTATGGAAGAATTTCTCCAAGTGTAGTTGCATCAGTGCATCTTCAAGTTTATCAGCATATGGCCCCTCCTCTCCTCATGACTTGACCGCCTTGTTACTCTAAGCCTTCAGTCTCTAAAGCAATTAGCATTAATCTAATTTGGTACATTATTTGTAATTATCTGTATCTATATTTTATATAAACATATAAACGTAGGTGGCATTTTTTATTTCTTTAGTGCGGACTACTATATCTGTATTTAAAATGTATTACAAAGTATAAGTGGAATGCATCGTTCGATAGTAAAATCATATTCCTTGTTGTAATCGATATGAATTAGATATTTAATTGGCGACATTAATTAGATATACATATAAATATATAATCACAAATATATTTTAATCATAAACATATTAAAGAGAAAACCTCGAAGAATCTTGCATATAAATTGAAACATGTTGTATTGTTTCAATTTATAAATCATCTTTTTGAATCTTGAACTCACATTTTTCATTCTACACTTTTCTCATTTACTAATATCTTAACTTGTCTCACCAATACCTCGACTGTACATTTTCAAAATAATCAATCATATTAAATAATATATATATATATATATATTGTTAGAATCCCACATCTGAAAAATATCAGAGTCTTGGCCACTTTATATGGTCCTGGGCAATCCTTACCTCACAAGCTAGCTTTTGGGGTTGAGTTAGGTCCAAGCTCCAATTTCTAATATGGTATCAGAGCCAGACTCGTTCCTGATGTTGGGTTATTAATTGTCTATTTCATATTATTCCATACTCCAGATGTTCATTCCTGGGTATGTGTTGTTTGTTCACCCGTTTCATATTATCCCACGCTCCAGATGTTCATTCCTGGGCGTGTGGGGGGTGTGTTAGAATCACACATCTGAAAAATATCAGAGTCTTGGCCACTTTATATGGTCCTGGGCAATCCTCACCTCACAAGCTAGCTTTTGGGGTTGAGTTAGGTCTAAGCTCCATTTTCTAATATATATATATAAAGCCATTAATTTATGTACATTATAGTTAACAACTTCATATGTTATTTAAATAGTTCAAATTACCTGGAATTTCTCGCAAATTAAATCCTCGATTGCCTTCAGAACTTTGTGCAATCTTGGTCATATATGCCTCTTGAAAAATGGCATTAGTATCATCAGTTGTAAGATTTTGACTAAGATCGCCTTCATTAAATCTAGTTTACAAGGAATAAATAGAAAAGTAGTTGTAGATAAATATTATGAATGAGACTTCTCTTCTGAACAATGTTAAAAATTGAGGTATTGTTAAAATGCGTATTTTGGTAATTGTGTGTTAGTGTTTTGTGGATAAGCTTTTGATACATGTCTTAGATCTAAGCTCTCTAAATTTTACGTCTATATGGGTGTGATTAAATACAGTAAAGCTTCTAAAATTAAGAAGCCAAGGTTGTCTTACGGGTAGCGTAACAACTATTCCAAAAGTTTTTTATTTTGGAAAGGAAAAAGTACATAGACTTTGTTACCTCCTCTTAATCCTCACAAAACTAACAAAAAATCACATATATTAATTAAGTAATAAACTCGCCTATCTATTAAAGTTAACAGATATTAAGAAAGAAACGGAAAACTATAGCCAAAAATTTCAATTTTGTTTTATTAAAAAATATTGAAGGAAATAGGAATGGCAACAAATGCATCCTACTTTATTTTCTCTTTCTTTTTTGTGTTTTCCTTTTCTTATTTAGTTGTACAAATGGAATTTAATAATTTCTTATGCAAAAGTAAATTTAACGATGTGAGTATTTAACTACAATGATACTAAATTTAATTAATATATATTTCCTTAAACAAAAAATCAACTATTGAAATCGGTTGATATTTTCTTAAATATGAACTTGTAATAGAAAAAATTAATTATATATAAAAACCTACCACTAAATAATTTCAAAAATAACAAATTCTTTTTGGAGTCACTTTTTTGTTGTGGTAATTAATTGACTAGTTATTAGAAAATACTTAAAAGAGGACCAATTTCACGTGATATACAGGATCACTAGATTAGGATCCTCTATTCGTCAGAATACGTTGATTAAATTTCTATTTCAAATATTATACATGGTATATTTGAAATAAATTATGCATAATGAACTTTATACGTACGTAAGCTAATCCTTAGTGATAATGGCAGGCGGGACCCTTCAAAAGTTGAATTAATACTTGATCTTTCTTTATTTTTAATTTTTTTAAAGAATTGTTCATTTGTTTATTCTTGTGGGCGACGGGGGACGTATTCTTGTGGGTAGGTGAATTTTTTTCACTTAGGGTGGGTGACGGGGGACGATGTGAGAAAAGAAGAAGAAAAAATTTTCATTGAAAACGCGTATCCTGACTTGATAGCATAATGATAATGACTTGTCCCAAAAAAAAAACACACACACACACACATACACACAAGTGTAATTTATTTTGAAATAAATACAATAAGAATCTTTTAATTTAATATATATATATATATATATATTGCATACCTAGAGTTAGATTTGTCATCGATACAATGAATTTTAAATTTTATTTTCGAGTGGCCAAGATATGATATTATAACTCCTTCACATTTTGTTATGTAACTCTTTACTTTATATTGAATTACACATACATATAATAACTTCATTTATAAAAATTTACGACTATATATTTATTGGTCAATATTTCTCACTCTAATATCTAACTATGTGACAACTCTAAGTGATTACTAGTCAATACAAAAAATAATTAAAAAGAATATTATGCATGGTTCGTGTCCAATTAAAGTAGCTGCCCCATTTTGACTCCTTCATGCATATTTTGCTTTAAAGAAGTAATCTTATTGTTAAGAAAAAGATCAGTACTCGGATCTGTATGTATTGGAAAGGAGACAGAAAATTCTTTCTCCATTGCAATTGCGATCCAAACTGTCGGGTACTAGCAGTGGCGGTCAAGCGAAGTTGAGGTGAGACGCAACTTAAAGATCGAAATCTTTCCATGAAAATTCACCTTTTATGAAAAAAAAATCAAAAAATTGAGATTACATGGACTAAGGTTTATTTTAGGAAAAAAACAAAAACAAAAACAAAAACAAAAACAAAAAAGCAACAAATAAAGACCACCTTATAATGGAGTAATCAAATCCTTTCTAGAAAAGATTACGTAATGACATGATGACCGAAGGATATATGCACGCGACAGCCATTAAAGTCAAAAGCGCCAAGCAACATAGAATTAAAAGAAAGTAGACAGAGAGAAGTAGTTATTTATTTTTGCAATTAAAATATTTTCTCAACATCTTTAATTTTTACCAAGAGTTTTAGGCAAATCAATGCTTCTAAAATAGCGAAGTTACATATCCATCCGAGTCAAACAATGTATCCATCATCGATCTTCCAGTCATCGACCTTTACAATACCTTTAAGAATTTTTAGATTGAAAATTGAGCTCGTTTTTATCTGAAATTTGAATTAGTTATTGGTCAGAATATTGGTAACTTTTCATTAGATAAAATTCTTAATTTAAACTAATTATTTTAAGTAAATACAAACATGCACCAAAGCTAATAAACAAATGTCACACCTCAGCCCAAGGCCTTGATGGATGCAATATTAAGAGGGTGTTTGGCTAAGCTTATTTAAAACATCTTATAAGTTTTTACATCTTATAAGATATTTTTGAAACTTATAAGATGTTAGATCTTATTTTAAAAATAAGTTGTAGAAGTGTTTGAATAAAAAAAGATCTTTTAGCTTATAAGATATTAATAATGGCAATTTTGTAATTAAAATGACTAAAAATGAAAGTGCATATGAAGATCTTAAAAATAAGTTATGATCTCTTTACCTTTCCAAAAAAACATTATAAGCTCCTAACATCTTATTTTGGGAGCTAATAAGATATTTTTTGTAAAATTTTACTAAAGACATTTTAACATCTTCTAAACTCTTAAACATCTTGTAAGATGTTTTGAAGAACTTATAAGCTCATTCAAACACCCTCTAATTTGAAGATTCATTATATGCAACTTGAAATGGAGCTGTATATGTATAAACAATTTACTCAAAAAGAATATTCAATTACTAGTCACATATAAATTTTTTGGCCAAAGTTATAACAAGTTAAACTTTTTTGCTGCTTACTTCAAATGGAATGAGGTACCACAATAACATTATCAAAATCATACAACTAATAAATATTAAGGACATGAAATTTGGAATATAAACAAATAGGCAATACATGGGACCACCCACGCCTACAAATTCTGGTACGGAGGGAAATACTATTTTATACTGTTATCAAATAAATAATAGGATAATTTAATTATTATCATGTCCACTAGTCCGATGAAAATAAAAACGTCCCCACTCGTCTGGCCGTCAGTCCCAAATGGGGGAAGTTTTGGAAAATCCTGAATATTGTCCAAGTTAAATGTGAAAATTCGATATTATTTTATTATTTTAATTATTTATATTACATTGTTGACCTTCCTTATCACACACATATAGCACACTTTACCAACACGCGATATTTTCTAGCATGATTCAGGGGTTGAGGTAATTATCCCTATTTATTTTCAACTTTTAATTTTTTAGCATGATAAATTCCAAGCGTGAATAGTCAAAATCTTACTCTTAGGGATTTCTAGAAACTTGTAGGGTCAAGATCTTAGTCAATACGATAAAAGTAGGCAAAAACAAAAACAGTTAATTAGGACATTAGACAACTTGCTTTCTATTGAAAAAATATCTGTGCATTCAAATTTTTACATTGCATGCTCTTTTGTCCTTAAATTATTCTGGAACAATCAGTATTAACTATCTTTCTTAAATATTAAGAAAGATATGCTTTCAAATATTACTGGAAAAGGAAGGGAGGGGGTTGTTCTTCTATCTTTCTTATTTATTTATTTGTTTATTTCTTGTAAAATTGATCGAAACTTAATAATTCTACTGCCCAAGTAAATTTAAAAAAAATGAGCATTAAATAACTTTAATTAGAATTTCCTTAAACACAACATAAACTATTAATTAGAATCCATTGATATTTTCTTAAGTATAAACTTGTAATAGAAAAAATTATTCATAAAAAGCTCTCACTAAATAATTGTAAAATTAACAATAACAGTGAACAAAATTAGGTCATTGAGAAACTTCAAAGGACTGAGAGCAATCATGGCACAATACAAAATTAGGTAATTGAAAAATTCACCATAGCATATAATTATAATAAATATTTTTACTTCAATATAATATTTTTACCTCATTAAATTTAAATTATTAACTATTGATTTCATCACAATTTTGATTGACTAAACTGTTTTGTTTTGGCCTTGTTCTTGAAAGGGATGGCTTTTATAAAGGGCTCTGCGCACATGATTGTTGAACGTTGACCAATTATTTGGCACAATTTTTTTATTTTTCCTTCTCCTTTTATGGGACGGAACATGGACCATGCATTGCATAGGATCCATATGTTTCTCGACGATAAATCTAAAACAAGTTATAACACTTGAATGAAAATATTTTATTATGGATAAAAATAATGAGACGGCAGTGAAATGGCAAGCCTTTGCCATATGACGAAAATTTTTCAAATTTGTAGCCAGATTAAAGTTATTTATAACAATTTTGAATGGAATAAAATTACAAAAAATTGTACTAAATATGCAAAATCTTATGGGAAAATATACCAAAAGTACTAACCCCAAACAAAATGGACTAAAATAAAAAAAAGGCCATAGTTAAAGGACCAAATTTGTAATTTTTCTTTATATTTTATGTGTCAAAAAGAAATGGACTTTATGGAGAATAGGGACCAAAAAAGGGGGCAGTTTACATGGTGCACTAAAAGCGAAAAAAGGGAAAGGCAAAAAAGTTGGTTGTTTAGGGTTCATTGGTAGTTTACATGGTGCACTAAAAACAAAAAATGGAAAAGGAAAATAGTTTATTGTTTTAGGGTTGCTTTAGGGTTAAAGGAAAAAAGTTGGTTTTTCTAGGGCTCATTTGTTTTAGACACAAAATGCCATTGGTTCATTGGTCAATCACACAGGGTATGAACGGCCACTCAGAATACAGGTAACCAGAAAATTGGGGATAGCGAATTGCATCAAAATTGTGTAGGAAATAGACATTATTGTCCCTTTATTTTCAAAGCTTAAAATATAAAATAAGGTGACAAGTAACGATGTTAGTAAAGTCAATTAAAATAGGGAGATAAGTGATGATTCTTACCCAAATTTATATTTTTAATTAACACTAATTCTGCAAAATACTTTTAAAGAATAATTTGGATTTTTATAACACTAAAAATCCAAGAACTACTGCAGAAATCTGAATCAAGATTTTTTGCACATTTCCTACTTTGCAAGGGATAAATTGCAATTTATCCTCTCTATTTTGATAAATTCAAATACTATCAGAATTCTAGCAACCTAGTCTGTGTACAAAATGGCCAATATATCTAAATAGGGATATTGAGAAGAAACCTAGCTAACAGAACTTATGAGATTTCAAACACTATAATATGTGCATATAAAATAGTAAGTAGTTTAGGTTGTGTTGTTTTAATTGTAAATAACTGGTTCTCTTTGCCCATGTATTATTTTCTTATCCTTAGATTTGATGGTAATGTTATTTTTTAAATAAAGTTGTATTTTGAGGAATATAAAATGAGCCTAACCTGTAAGATCTCGCGTCCGAAGCGGGAAATTCTGCTGTCTTATAATTTTTTAAATGGACCATGTCATGAATGGTGCAGACAAAAGAAATAAAGTATGCACGTTAATTATTAAAAAAAAAAAAAAAAAAGAAATCATTATAAAAGAATCAAGTTATTAATTTTCAATTCAAGAACCAATAAGATATATTAACCACTAATATTCTTATCGACTAAGCCTAGTCAACTTAAACTTGATATTTTTGGTTAAGCGTGTAGATGAGTCAAATTTGAGCTCAGCAAACTTGAAAAATCAAACTCTGAATTACATTAATAATTAAATTAAATTAATAATTAATTAAAGAGAAAACCTCAAAGAATCTCGCATATAAGTTGAAACATATTTTATCATGTTAATTTGTGAATCATCTTTTTGAATCTTGCACTTGCATTTTTCATTTTACACTTTTCTCATTTACTTATCTCGTAAGTTATGAAAAAAAATGGTAGGGCAAATTTAAGAAGAATTGAGAATGAAAGTAAACTGTACGTTTAATTAAATTGTAGATGTACAAATGATTTTTCATTTTTAATTTTTAAATAGAAAACATGGAATTTTTCCTCCAGAAACCAAAACGAATGGACTCTGACCATTCTCAAATTTTTCATGATTTTGAACTTTTATGGAAGAATTTCTCCAAGTTGTAGTTGCGTCTTTGAGTTTATCAGCAAGTGGTCTCACCTACCCCACCCCCACTCCCAACTTTGTTAATTATCTCATTTTATATAAATATATATGAAAGTTTAGTAGGGACTACTATATCTTTTTTAAAAGGTACTACAAAGTATAAGTGGAATGCATGGTTAGAGAGTAAAATCATATTCTCTATTCACTATTTGTATTCAATATGAATTATAAATAGAGTTAGACATTTAATTGGCGATTAAGGTGGTGTTAAAATTCATTAAATCTAGCTTACAAGGAATAATTAGTAAAGTAGTTGTAGATAAATATTATGAATAAGACTTCTCTTTTGAACATGTTAAAATAAAGGTGGTATTAAAATTCATTAAATCTCGTTTACGAGGAATAATTAGTAAAGTAGTTGTAGATAAATATCATGAATAAGACTTCTCTTTTGAACAATGTTAAAATTAAGGTGTTGTTAAAATGGGTATTTGGGTAATTTCATATTAATGTTTTGTGGATAAGCTTTTGACACATTTCTTAGATCTTAGCTCTCTAAATTTTATGTCTGTACGGGTGTGATTAAATATTGTAGAGCTTCTAAAAGAAGCCAGCGTAACAACTATTCCAAAAGTTTTTTATTTTGGAAATGAAAATAGAAAAAACAGAGTTCGTGGACTTTGTTGCCGCTATGTTATCTTCTCTTAATCCTCACAAAACTAACAAAAATTAAAAGTGATACATAGAAAATATTTTGAGAAGTGGTTATGTTTGTTTTTATTATAGCAAAAGGATAACGTTTAGGGAAGATGACAAATTAGACATTCTTTTATCTGGTTAATAAAGAGAAATTTTAGTTTAGATATTACAATTTATATATATATATATATATATCCAGCCATATTTTTTATTATAAAAGAAAAGACCATTTTAAGTCTAAAAAGACATTATTATTATTATTTTTATTATTATTTTGAAATTAAATAAATAAAGTTATAAGTAAAATTAAATAAAAAAATTACTGTTTAATTTATTTTAATAAATAATTTTTTATTTTTTATTATTTATAAACTCCAAAATTGTAATTCTTTGCATTTTTTTCTCTGGGAGAATTCGGAATACCTTTCGATTTTAGAGTCATGGGTTCTGTATATCAAAGATATTGACAAGAATTAACAAATAATTCTCACAAGTCCTATCGTTAGTCATTTATCAAACTTTACACGCGTGGGACCACATGTTTTGGGTTATACTAGTATATAAGAAAAATGGCAGAAATTTTCTGAAAATTATATTTTATGTTTCAAAAGGAATTGGACTTCATGTAGAATAGTGAAACAGCAAAAAAAAAAAAAAGAAGTTTACGTGGTGCACTAAAAACTCAAAAAGGCAAAGGCAAAGAAATTAGTTGTTTTAGGGTTAAAGGTCAAAAAGTTAGTTCTTTTAGGGCTCATTTGTTTTAGATACAAAATGCAGTTGTTTTACTTGTCAATCACACAGGGTGTGAACCGCCAGCCAGTGTCCGGTAACCAGAAAATTGGGGGCAGCAAATTGCGTCAAAGTTGCGTAGGAAATAAACCCTGTTGTCCCTTTATTTTCAAAGCTTGAAATATAAATCAAGGTGACGGAACACTACTCTTTAATTTGAAACATTAAATGGGTACTTGTAAATGGGTACGCGTAGGAAATATTATCAGATGCAAGATTATCATCACTTGCAAGATTTTGACTCAGATTACCTTCGATGCGGAATAAATATTAGAAAAGCAATTGTAGATAAATATTATGAATAAGACT
>JACFYI010002305.1:1754268-1777729 GCA_014898755.1 Handroanthus guayacan
CTATAGACTGGGAAAATTTCATTTTGGAGTCATAGATAACATAGGGAGGTAAAATTAATTGGAAACAAATATCGAATTCAACTTGTTCGAGTCATATCACAGTCTTAGGTTACGTAAATAATCATTTGGAAATAAACATTAAATTGAAAACTCATTCAATTTTTGGTATAGGGTTAAGAAAAATAATCGTTTGAAATTATTCAAATCAATTAAATAAAGTAAAAAAAAAACGAGTTTAAAATATCATAAATAACAATTTCACGAGGTTGGGAACCGTCGTAGCGCGACGGCGGCGCTGTTCACGCGGCCGCGCGTGAACAGTGCCGTGAACAGTAAATTAATTTTTTTTTTTTCCAGTTTGTTCAAAATGTATTCAGACCTCTCAATCCAAAATTTGAAGCCAAAATTCCAAAGTTAACAATTTCAAATCCATTTTTCAAGTTTTAGGGAGAAAATTCGATTTTTGTGTTCACTTCTATTTTTCTTTCATTTCATTCTCAACTCTCCCCTATTTTGTCCGATATCCAATATTCAATTCCCACCCACAGCATAGGCAATGATTTTCAGGAATATTAGGGCTCAAAATGTTCAAGTCGATGTTCTAGCATATATATATATATCAAGATAACCGTATTTACGGCAATGGAGTTCACAACATACCAAGATATCGAAATCAACAACATACTTTTAGGCTCAAAAATTGAATATCACATGAAACGTAAACGGAGCATGGAATCAAGAATAAGGGCGAAAGCCATGAATCTTACCGTTGTCCTAAGATTGATTAAATGGGTTGTGAGTTCCAAGCTTCGATTTCTCTTTTGTATCGACACCTAACCAAGCATAAGCACCCATATAAGCTCTATAATTCATATCTAAGCTATATCAACAAGTTTCAATCCAAGCTTACCAAGTAGGGGTATGAAGTTCCCTAGGAATTTCCCTTAGTCCCTTTTCAAATTTGTGAGAAATATGTGAATTGTGTGTGTGAATGGAGAGAGGGCCGAGAGTTAGCAAGTGAGATGGAGGAAAGTTGAGGAAATTTTCAGAATTTTGGAAGGATAAAGGGAGAGTTCAAGACCTCAATCACTTTTATTGACTAAAAAGTAGGCTTAGTCACTACTAATCCATCATTAGAGGGTTGTGTTGGCTTCAAAAGTGTGGTCATCCATGCTTACTCACCCCTTTTGCACCTTTTGAGGCAAGATATTTGTCATATGTATTCAAAATTTTGGCTTATTTGACGTATATATGTATATACCCTTACGGACTAAAGTCGGGAATTATTTGGGCTTCATTTGAATCAAATTGGGTCTAATTCGGGTCGAGTTTTTCGATTGACGTTGAGGTCCAATCGAGAAAAATGTATTTGAATACGCGATATGTAATTTGAAATGGAAACGTTGCTTATTTTCTTGAATTGGTTTTGAATTCTCAAAATTGGCAAATTTTAAAATCTGTACGTTAAGGAAATAATTGGGTGTCACATGTGGGTCAGGGGAGTAGAAATTTGAGTATTAACCAATAACTTGCTTAATAATGACCTAAGCTTAATTAGTCAGCTTAAACTTGATATTTTTGGTTAAGCGTGTAGATGAGTCAAATTTGAGCTCAGCAAACTTGTAAAATCGAACTCTGAATTTCATTAGTAATTAAATTAATTTGAATAACTTTTTCATTAGTCTAGATTATATCATTCCTTCATCAACTTGTCATCTTTTTGTTATATACGTTATCAACTAGTTGACTAGCATATAAATTTTATATTATTTTATTTTATAATATATCAGACATAATTATTATTCGTAATATGTATAATTAAACTATACTATTGTTTTATTTAACTAAATTAATAGTTTTTAGTTTATTGTAAATATTTAAATTTTATTTTGTTGTTAATCATGATATTAATTTTTCACTTTTAAGAAAAACAGATATTAAAATATCAAAAGTAAAAACTGACAAGTTATTAAAGTAGCATTATCCAATGCATGTGCTGAGTATCATTACAATGATTAATTGAATTCACAAATTTGCTGAAGATTATTAATATGGAAAAAGTCAGACAGTCAAACCGTTGATGATACGATTATCATGGAAAAAAATAGTCGTACGTACGTGACCATCAACAAAGATATTATTATAAACTAACAACCGGTGCAAACTTAATGCGTGTATCCAATAATTTTTTTTCTTTAGAATTTGAACGTAATTACACTCATTAAATCAGTATTATTTGTACAAAATGTGGATATTTCCACCGTATTTGTTAATTTTGATCGTATTTTAATATTTTAAAATTTAAAATAATTCATTGACTGCTTATGTCTTTAAATCATTAAAAATATGCCTATTAATGAAATTATATGAAATTTTTAAAATTTTACGTTATCATATGTTAATTAATCAAATTTACTAACCCTTTTGATGCATTCAAAGGCATCCACCCATAAACTCATAATATTATCTTTACAATTTTCTTACTACTAATGGTAAATTATTCAACATAAAAATTAAAGGTAATGTAGTGCGCATGTAACAATTCATGAAAAAGAAAGGGAAAAAAAATGGTAATCAGCATGAAGTGGTAGTGTAACAGTCCGACAACCCGCGCCCAATTATTGTCCGCTGTGGCCCAGCTCAAAGCTACAGGCCTAACGGTTTTGTTCGTGTCAAGGCACGACACGACTGAACGGGTAAAGTTTCCACCCCCCTTATAAGGAAGGCTTCGTTCACCTTGCGAGCCGATGTGGGATCTCACAATCCACCCCCCTAGAGGGACCCAGCGTCCTCGCTGGCACACCGACCCGGGCACCGGCTCTGATACCATTTGTAATAGTCCGACAATCCGCGCCCAATTATTGTCCGCTGTGACCCAGCTCAAAGCTACAGGCCTCACAATTTTGTTCGTGTCAAGGCACGATGCGACTGAACGGGTAAGACTTCCACCCCCCTTATAAGGAAGGCTTCGTTCACCTTGCCAGCCGATGTGGGATCTCACGGGTAGTTAAGTAACACTACTACTAAAATAAATGAAAATATAAAATAAAAAAGTGAGTGTTTTAAGGAAAACACTTGCCAATGAGCCTTAGACCTATTGGTTAATTAAGGAGAGATCTCATAACCATGAGATTATGAGTTCAAGCGACTGTGGATTGTTCTTCTATCGCATGGTAGCTTTAATTCTATTGTACAATAACTTTCTTATAATTGTCATTATAGTTCATCTTTAAATATATTAAAGTATTTATATTGATATATTGATGACATATTGATGATATAATTATTAAATATAATCATTTCTCAAAAAAAAAGAAAAAAGAAAAACACTTGAGGTCATACAATATAGGACATATTGATGATATAATGATTGAATAAAATCGTTTCTCAGCAAAGAAAAAAAAAAGAAAAAGAAAACGCTTAAGGTCATACCAAATAAAATCACACACTTTATTAAAAGACTAACTTTAACTGCATACTCGATGCATGTGCATAAAATGATTAAAAGATAATTCATCTATATTAAGATATGGAAAATAAAGATTATTTCTATTTATTATTATTATTATTATTATTATTATTATTATATTTAATTAAATTACATACATAATCTAATATAAAATTAATGAGACTGTGAGTGGTTACTATTAAAGTTAATATAAAATGGTATTTTAGGTAAAACACTTGAAATCATACTAATTAGGGCCTCACAAGAGGTATAGATGATGATGATGATGATGGTGATTAATAAATAAATAAATAAATAAGGAAAAGTCAGATAGTTAAACCAACATTGATGCAAGTTGCCGTCAACAAAGATAATATTATATTGTGACCAGTATCAATTACGGTTAATCTTAAACAAGTAAGGAGCCTCATGTTATCTTTTATTTCCACTGAACTTCTTGAAACACGCCAAATTAATGACTTGAAAGTATTAACGAAACCGTGGGAGGGACTTGCCTTCTACACAATCAAATTTAATTTGAATACATAATACAATACATGCATCCCGTTTCGCTCCCGATTGTTTAATTAAGAAAAAAAAGGAAAAAGAAAATATGCGTAAGAATGGTCTGAAAAAATTGCACCCACACCTAAACTGTCTCACTACAAAATAAAATAAAATTAATTAATTAATTAAGTGACAAAAAATTGAGTTATAATGTGAAAATTATAACTAATTTTATATAAATAATGATAAAAAATTATATATTATCACAAAAAAAAATTTAACAAACTTAATAGTGACAATAATGTTTTCATATTGTCACTAGTGACAATTAGTGATACATGTAGAGTGATTACTTACCAACAACGAAAATTTTGTCATTAAATAATAGTGACAATTTTTATTGTCACTTGATTGTTGTAATACATATCTTACTAATTGCCTATAGTGACAATTTAAAGTACCACAATTACCCTCGTCATCTCGAAAATGGAAAGTCATGTCATGAAGGATTATCTGTTAATAAATTCCAAAATCCATTCACATTCCAAAACAATGGTGCAAAATGGTGCCTATAAATAGAAGAAATGTAATACACGGAAAAATTTTTAATTTTGGCACCTCATATGATCAATCTTCCAACTAAATGAGATTTAAAAAAGGCAATACCAAGTTCAGCTGAACATATTAGGAAGTGGTCGTACGGCCATGAATGCATCTACCATCTGCACCAATACAAATGAAATTGAAATGAATGCTCAAAGGCAAATAAGTTGAATCTACCTCACAATCATTATAAGCTCATAAACCACTTAAACATTACGCTAATAAGCAGCTTGATAATGACAATCCAATTACGCTCTCTCTCTTTTCCTTTGGCAGTAAATAAACTACAATTATCACTCGACGAGTTAATAACAACAGCAGAGACTTTTGGTTTTTTAACAGTTTTCGGACTGCTTACTGACCGTCCTGTTGGTCTGCCCCAAAAATCACGTTCTTTCTTTTGGAAACCCATTTCCCAGGAACTCATAAAAAAAAAATGAGAAAATTACCAAAGCCAGCTTTTTTAGTTTTCAAAAAACAAATAAAATTATTTCAACATCTAAAGTTGAAAGAATTAATCACTTTACCTCATCGGTCACAGCAGCTCTGGCCCTGCGGTGTCTTTCAACTAGCTCAGTTAAAACTTCAATAAGCCGCTTCTTTACCTCACCTGTTAGCATACGCCCAGCACCATATTCCTGTTCCATCATAAAATGAGTATCAAGTGATTGTGGAGGAACATATGTAAAAGAACATGTAGTAAACAACAATACTTACCGTTCTGATATGTTCAAGTTCAGCATCATCCTCCAAGAAAAACCCAAGATATTTTATAGGTATATCCACCTGAACAATTTCCAAGAAAGTGAGAAGAGACGGAGGATGGTAAAATCAGTGTAAACACATTTTAAAGTGCCAAATTTGACGGGTGGAAAACAGGTGGATGAGGATCTGGCCGAAAATGGACTGAATCTAATCCAGAGATCCAATATGTAATATACAGGTGAAACTCTACTAGTGATATTTGTCGTTTCAATTTGCTCAATAAACATACCACTAAACCGAAAAAAAGAGAAAAGAAAAAAGAAAAAAGAAAGAAAAAAAAACAAAAAAGAAAAATAGTTTTCAAATTATATCATAGCTTTTCTGGACTTGGAATTGGATCCAATATTTTAGGGGTATTGAAAATGTGACAACAGATAACCACTTTCAAGTTTCATCTACAACACTGCCAAATTTATAACCAAAAAATTCAGTACAGAGGGTCTCCTTGCTATTTGTAACGTAAATTTAGCAAGGTGGAAAAACGAAATTTCAATTACCTCAAGGTTTGCTCCATACTTCCTGTGATTCTCTATCGAATCTTGCCCACCAGAGAATGCATATCTGTTTACCTGTACCAAACAGATATTCACTATCAGAAACAACTCAACCAACCATGGATAAAGTCATCATTCTCAGGTGTGCCATCTACAAGAACATTCGATTTGGAACTCTTGGAGGAGCTAGGACAATATAAAACGAGTTCAGGAAAGGATGTTTCCAGGTAGAACCTTGTTCTTTATGTCCTTGGCAGAATCAGTTACATATATAGCAGAATTTGGATCACTAGCAGACATTTTGCCCGTCTCTCCCTGCAGATATGGTTTCACATATGTATAAGTTACAAATAACGAATAGTCAAGCAAACCATGGCATGAGATTGCAATAAAATACTCCTTTAATGAATGAAGATAGTCAATGTAGTTGAATTTTTCCAAGAAGCTCAACACACAATCTTTAAAATGAAGATACAGCACAGTATTTCGTTTTACTTTCATCCTTGACATGTAAACTCAACTGTTGCATACAAACAAATACATGCTAGGTGCTTAAGCACAGTAAACCTCATCCTTGAAGTTTCTCCGTTATAGATCAATTGATAGAGAATATAGGCAAGAAAGAGTGAAAACCGAAGGAATGTCAGTCAAAATAACTATGTTATCTCACACAAAATGAATTCACCAATTTTGGCCATAAACAAAAACAAAACAAAACAAAGCAAGTCAAATTATTCTCTGGTTATCAGATTAGTTTCCTAAGAAAGTACAAACCAGACCTGAAGAGCAGGAAAGAACGATGATTCAATCAAAGCAGGCTTGTGATACCCTAATCGTGGAGCAACATCTCGTGTCATTCGGAAGTAAGGATCCTGGAGAGGAAAAAAACACTCATCAGATTCAAAACTCAAGAAAGGCAAAAGGTAGAAGAGAGTTACAATATCAAGTATATGAGAACAAGAACTTTTGTTTCACATGTGCTAGAATTCTCACAGGTCACCAGCCTAGAATTCGTACTTCTTCAGAAAGAGCCATACAAGTGTCTTACAGAAACTGTAGTAAAATGAAAAGATTAAGGCCCAAGGTCTGGCAACTTTATCCTAAACAGGGATGAGAATAAACCTGATCAATTGCACAAGGAATCAAGCAGCGGAGACTATCTTTACCAGAGAAGAGATGTGGAAAAGAACTTGGAAATGACGGAGCCGCCTAACAACATGGAAATTACTTAATGATTAGTGCCATGCACAAAAAGAAGAAAGGAACGTGAATCCCAAGCAGAAAACCAAACAATTCTTTAAGCGGCAAAATAAAAGTAGTTTTTTCAGTTTATCCTGGTTTTCTTATTTCTTGTAGACTCATTGGTAATGAATAAAAGAAGGGGATGCCAAAATCTCATAAAAAAACATGCCTATATCCACATTGAAACAGAAACAACAGATTTCAGAAAAGATAAACTATAGATCAAAATGAATCTTATATGCAAAGAACTTATGCTCCAATTGGACAAGGTAAGGCTAGTTTTTCAGAAAAAAAATATGCCGTCCTCAAAAAATCATTTAAAATGTTGTCAACAATTAAGGTTTCAACCTCACCAACCAGGTTCAAAGTCGAGATTTCCTTTTCATTCAACCATAATTCAAGTCCATTTCCAAAATAGCATAAGGTACCAGAACGGCTACCAAAAAAGGAAGAAAAATATAAGTGCCCACTGCACGTTCTCTGAGCAATTGAAAGGAATACCTTACATACCATCTACATTCATCTAAATAATACAATTATAAATTGTTCTTGAGGATTATATTCTTTCTTCTTCTATTCTTGTTTATGCGTGAAGTTCCAAAAACACAAAAGAAATGATTAAGCTAACTTCACAACAAAGCAATAGATAAGAACTATTATGATAAGATAACGACATTAGAGGACATAGCTTATCAGGGAAGAAATAAAGGTGACACCTGAACAGGTGGAAAGCTGACTTTCCCAATGTGATCTTCTCCAGTGAAACCAAATATCCCAACTACCTGCATTACCGCTACAACGTTATCTCTGCGCTTAATATCCATAACTAGTTTTCTATAAAAACACAACAAAAGAAAAAAAGCTTATCCAATTTTCCCTTATATTACTGATCACCTTATTGTATGTGACACACTTCGCGATCTTGACCATGTTTTTGTAGAAGGAACTGCACAACAAATTCCCTAGATAAATTACTGCCAACAAAAGTGAGACAAGAGACAAGGGATTTCTCTACCAAAAGAACGATATAAGATCAAAGGGCGCCATCCATATCATATTAATTATTATTTACAAACAATAAACTAAGTTTACAAATAAAATTTGGAGATTAAAGGAAGACAACTCACCCTCCAACATAATCAAAATCAGAAAAAATAAATGTCCTCGAAATGTCAAACCCACAAGCAATTATATCTTTAGCATTTTCACGTGCAAGCCTCTGACTTTCCTCCACTGACAAATTCTTCCACATGAACTTCTCATCATCTGTCAATTGTATCACAAGTGGTACCTTGAATGCATCTTGCAGATACCTAAAAGCAAAGAACGTTTCACAATTATGTAAGATTATGATAAGCAATAACGAAATAAAAACAGTATATATTAGACTTCCAATTCCAATAATGAATCTAATAACTTATCAAGAGCTAACATAATTACTTTTAGGAACTTATCTATTTTATAGAAAAAGGGGGGGAAAATAATAAAGAAAGAAAGGAGCTTCCTTGGAGGGTCCGCAGAAATAGTGAGCTCGAGCTTGATGAATCACACAGCATTGCGTATTAAGCATCAGTATCAAAGATTCAGACCTCCCAAAATCTCTCAAGCACCAGAATAGACCAACAAATAAGAGCAAGCAAAAGCACAAACAAAGAATTAGGGGGAAAAATAGAATCTTGAAAATCATCATTACTTGGTGAACATAAACGGCACCAGATGGCCCAAATGCAAGGCCTCGGATGAGGGGCCTCGGCCCGTGTACAGATAAAACTTTTCCCCCATCTCGTACGCATCGAGGATGTCATTGAAATCGCGGTGGGCGAAGAAGACGCCGCGGCGGAGGAACACGTGCGGAGCGCGGCCCGTGAGGCGGGCAACTCGGTCGACGAGGGATTGGTCAAGGCGCTGGCAGCCAAACTTGTCGATGAGCTTATCGTAGTCAATTTTACCGCCCTTTTCAGCTGTTACCTCCCATGGGGTCACGATTTGCTCTTCTTCTTCTTGGTTTTTCTTCTCCATTGTTGTGGACTTGAAACTGAGAGAGAGGGGAGGGCAGAGGATCAGTACTTCCGGAGTTCAGTTAGGTTTTTTTTGGGTAGAATGATGAGAAATATAATGGCGTTTTAGGAATTTTAAAGAAAGAAAAAGAGAAAGGGGAATTCCCTTTTTCAAAACTAGCCCTGGTTGCACGCGATACCCGCACATAAATATTTTCGCATGTCCCATATTAGTTATTTATGCATTTCCTTTGTTGTAATAAGATATAACATTTTTTAAATATATATATAAATATACATATATATAATCTATAATAATAATAATAATAATATATTTGACAACAGTATTTGACTCCGATCGAGTTAATTTTGACCAAAATCATGAATTCCTAAAATTTTGAATTTTTTCATTATATTAAAAATTTATGATTGGTTGTTAATTTGAGAGATTTTTTTATTAACTCTCAACTCATTTTTAGTTTTATTATTCATTTCAAGTTCTTAATGGAAAAAAAATTACTTTATCAAACTTTTCAAAATCCATTTTTTTAACTCACTCTCCTTATCTCTATTACTCTTTCTATTTTACAACTCTATTTTGTCTTTCTTTGTCATTCTTTGCAATATCTTTTGATTTCTTATCCTCTCATACAGACGGTTTATCTCCATCTCTCCCACTTATTCTTTGCAATTTTATTATTCTTCAATTTTCAATTTAATATGAGATAAAAGTTACAATATATATTGAACATATCTAACTAGCCTTCAAATGTATTTAATCTTAGCATGTAATGAAGTATTTATATGCACATATTGATAATGTATTAATTGAGTATAATCATCTTTCTAATAAAAATCCTAATAAAATTCAATTTGGATACTTTATTTTGATTCATTTTCATTTCATATTTCATTACACGATTACATTTCAAGTGTCTTTCATCCATAATTATTTATTTTATAAATAAATATTTAATACACTTGACATATATTTAAAATAATAAATGAAAATGTAACACTGCTCCAAAATAGAAAATACTAACCAAATAAAATTTACTGGCACAATATCTTAATTTCTAATTTGTTGTTATGGCTTCAAAGTCGAGGAAACAAGTATTGTTTTCTTTTATAAAAAGTTAGAATATTTTAAGGTAATTGACTTTATAAAAGAAAGAATTATTAAAGTATTCACAGATACTCAATAATAAATAAAGAATAATTATGCTATAAAGTAATTCTTTAGAAATTATACGCGCACACAGAAAGTAGTTGTAAAAGTAAAGAATTTATGCTCTGAAACTCATTCTTTATATATAAATTATGCGCACATACATGTTCCTAAAGTATTCACAGATACTCAATAGTTAATAAAAAACAACTATGTTATAAAGTAATTCTTTATAAATTATACACGCACACACGTTACTTTGTAAAAGTAAAGAATTTATACTCTAAAAATCATTCTTTATATATAAATTATGCGCACAAACATGTTACTAAAGTATTTACAAATACTTAATAGTAAATAAAAAATAATTATGTTCTCAAATAATTCTTTATAAATTATCCTCACAATTCTTTAGAAGTAAAGAATTGATACTATGAAAATCATCCTTTGCACATTATTTATTCTATAGATAATTTATGTCATCGTCATCCTCCGGATAAAGTGACACCGCCTCCTTTTTTTCATGGAAATGGTGCTTGTTCGAACCGCGCCGAGGGAGATAGAGTGTAGCTCTTTATTTACTGTATAGTAATATTTGTCTATAGCATCATAATTTATAGATATTTGAAAGCGGTGTTTGACTTTAACCGAGCCAATTTTGATCAAATCGTAAATTTTCAAAATTTTGAGTTTTCTTATTAAATGGAAAATTTCTAATTGGTTGTTAAGTTAAATAATGTTTGTTAAAAATTTAACTTCTTTAAAAAAAATTCAGTAACCAACAAACTCATCTTCAGATTCAATGTTTATTTCAAACCTTTAGTAATATTTAAAGGTATGAAATATGAGATGACAAGTATTAAATATTTTTTTATAAAAATATTTAGTAATAAATACAATACACATGATATGTATTTAAATGTATGAAATAGGAAATGAAACACCATTTGCAATAGTGAATCCCATAATGTGAAAATAGACTGCTCCAGCTTAATGGAAAGGAAACACAACAAAAACAATGACCCAACAAAAAGAAAACCTAAGATTTTCATCAAGAACATGTCCACTGGGGCAACATTAGAAACAGCAAACTCAATCATCATGTACAAATGAAACCAAAACATAGACAAAACTCTCTGTCCACATTATACCAGCAAAATTGAAGCATGAAATATTTTACAATAACCCCATCCACCTAAAACAACACCATACTGAAAATAAACACCAGCGTCATTTCAACTGTTTCATATACCATAAAGAGGGGACAACATCTATAAACTGATCAGTCCCATATCCTCAAAATGCAATCACGGTCACACGCAGATGTTCTTCGACTGGGTGTGGAAGTATTGCTCCAGGGGTCGGAAGTTAGAATAAATCAGCTACATTCATTGGCATTTCATCGATCTGTGTACTGTAATATTGCTTGATATCTCTCAAGATTTTGATGTCATCACTTTTAACAAAATTTATGGCAACACCCTGTACACCATCATGAAACCCACATTGTTCAAAGAAATAGCATAAACGTGAAAGTTTCTATTTCTCAGAACCTCAAAATCTTACCTGTACTAACCATATCATAGAGCTAGAGTATTTTCAAGAATGAGTACTGCATATAAAACTTACGATGTCCAAAAGCCCGTGAGATTACCTTTCTACCAAAACAACCAGCTCTTCCAATGCGATGAATGTAAAGCTCTCAGTTGTTAAGAAGATCATAATTGATCATCAGGGAAATCTATGGAAACTCAATACAAACACAAAAAATCAGCAATCGTTCCAATTGTATAGTAACATTTTAGATAAGAATGGTAAGGAAAGAGTGAGAGGAGCACAAAACAACACAGGAAAGAAGATAGATATACCCGTTGAACGTCTAGTCCCCTTGCCCAAACATCTGTTTTGATAAGAACTCAGGTCTAGCCGGAACGAAATTCTCCCATAGTTGCATCCCGCTCCTTTTGTGGCATATCTCCATGCCTAGATGAGACGGTAAAGTTATTCTCATGCATTTTTGCTGTTAGCCATTCGACCGGTCGTATATACAATGTAAAAAGTATAAACAAGCTGCAGGCGCAATAATTGTGGTAAGATAATTAATCAATAAGCACAAAATTCCAGATTCAATCGCTTCTTAATAGATAGTACTTGTCATCATCACAGGTTACTTTCATTTTACACACCAGGTAATTCGTGTATATGTTGCTATCTCTTCCAGCAGATTCCTGGCAATATCAGGTTATGACTGTTCTATTATCATAGGTTACTTTTCTTGTAGCACGCTTCTAATGAAATTATTGCACGGAATATTGAATATGCCAGCCAGATTAACAAATAACCACTGACAATGCGTAATATAGTGTGTGTCATAAAGGAAAAGAAGATTGGATGTAATTCTAATTCTAACACAAAAGGGTAAGCTAGTGAAGAATCTGAAACAAAAACGAGGGAAAAAATTAACCTTCCGCTTTGTGTTACATATAAATCACATAGTGTATCAAATTTTCATTCTTCTTCTTCCACTGTGACGAAGAATTATTTGATGCCCTGTCACAACAGAATATAAAAATCAGAAAACAAGAGCCAGAACAGAAGTTATGGTGCAAACTCCAATACAAGCATGCCTCCAGTGTCAGTTTGTCACGCTTTACAAGGATCCGAACCGGATCAGTCATGAATTTACTTGTCATCTCCAATATTTCATTTAGAAGGGTGGCGGAGATTAAGACAACCTGAAGTGGCACAGTTCATAATAATTCGAGGAAAAGGGCAAAAAAAAAAAAAAAAAAAAGAAGGAAGCCCCCTTCAGGGAATAAGTTATACGACATCTGAAGTTTTATACTTTTCAGGAAGTTGTATATCAATGAAACAAGCATTTTCTCCAGAGCCTGTGTGACCTTATCGAATTCTTTTGAAATTCCAAAGTCCTTTCTCATACACCATTGAAAATAATAAATAAATTCACCATAATATACCTACTGAAATTTCTTAAATCCAAACTCCTTCATTCTTATGGCCTCTGTTTTACTTTGTTACAATTTACAAATGCTATATGAGTGATTTTTATAATGTTATGTCCATGCATTCCCAAGTGTATCTATGTTCTAAATGTGCAGAAAACATTCTCAAGTAAAATTGGCAAGCACATTCGTGCAAATATCTTGGGCATGAAGTACTGATTCGCCAACCTTATTACTTTTGAATGGCCAAGGGCAGGTGTGTAGTTTTGAAATCAAGAATGAACTTAGAAACAGATCAAACATTTATTCAACTCTGTTAATTTATTAATATCTTTACATGCCTATTTCAAGCATATGTAAACATCATAAATCTGATCCTTAAACCCTCTGCTCAACATTTCATCAGATTCATCCTGACAAAATTCCAGAAAGAAAACATGTAATCAGAACAAGAACAACCTAATTATGTACGGCCAAGAAAATAATATAACCAACCAACCACCATGTATCGCCATGTACGCACTAGACCAAGTACATCAAATAGAAGAAGATATTAAAACATACCAGAACTAATAATTTTGCGGATCCTTAGAGTTCTTCATTTGATCATGTCGCAAACTCTACCAGGAGCGCCTGAAACCACATGAACTCCATGTTCTAGATTTCTTATATCCTCACCGACGCTTCTGCCTCCAATACAAGCATGAGCCTGTACATTTATATAGTCACCAATTGCCAATGTTACTTTCCCTGCTTGGACAGCCAGCTCTCTCGTGGGTGACAAAATCCAGGCCTGGACACCAAGATTAAGGAAGATGAAAACTAAAACCTCAATCAAATAAGAACCCAATAGAAACATAAACCAGGTTACTCTAAACCAAGAACCGAAATGCCAATAAACTCCATACATAACAGAAACAATGTATCTTTAACTATTGAAATACTTGCTTAAGATATAAGTGAAAATGCTTAATAATCTTTTGCTTAAGATCCAAGTGAAAATGCTTAATAATCTTTTCCCTTCATTGAATTAGAAAATAATTAATTTGAGATGTTTCCTCGATCTATGCGTTTTGTGGGTGCCATCCGTGTGTTGTTTGCTTGCTTAAGAGTGTGTGCATGATATGTGTGTAGTTGTGAAATCAGTGAAATTCATTTCAAGCGTGTGCACAATGAGATTTGTCACATGAATTGCTTTTCGCAGCACAAATTTGATATGAATTTTGTGAAATGAAATTAAATGATTTTCGAGATTTAAAACATACACTCGAAGGATATATGTGTGTGTGTGTATTAGCAAAAATATATCCTTATGTTACCATATTTACCACTCAACCATGTGTTCATTTATTAGTATTATTATGCGGAATATTATATGAACGCAATTTTTTTTTAGTTATACGAAAAAGGATATTATTTGGATAAATATTGTAACGTTTAAAACGTCACTATGTTAGCCAAATTCACTTTATTTTTTTAATATTGGATGTTTATTTTCTTGTAGAGTTATATTTCTTTATGTGGGAATGTAGTCATTCTCGGCTTGTTTATTCTATTAAGCTGAGGCTAGTCCCAATAATTTGGGCCAATGGCCCACCAAGATCTGGGCTTTAGCTTTAAGGTAAATGGGAAGTGGGTCGGATTAGAATAGCCATTTTGTAATAACAATAGTATATTTACTCAAAATTGATTAAAGGACTATAAGAACCATTTGAAATGCAGTTTTTGGGTGAATGAATTATTTTGATGCAATTTAATAATATATTTATATATTTTTCTTAACGAAGTGTGGATTAAATCATGTCTATATGAAATAAAATTTTATTGAAATTTTTTCTGATAATACGGCACTATACTTTTATTTCTACAAAAAAAATAAACAAATAATTATGTGCACCTTATGATGAAGGGCTAAAAATGATAGCCCATAAGTAAATAACATTAAGAGACTACCGAATGACTTTAGCTCATAAATTTCCAGCACTCAAATTGAATTTAAATAAATAAGTGAACGTTGTATTTTATTGGACACGCATGGTTAAATTATTTTTATAAACATATTACTTGTTCTGATCATAACAAAAGTGTTTCTTGATTGTTTTAATTCAACAACAACGACAGTTATTATTAAATTTTGATGTAGAATAAAAAACCTTCATTTAAAATGTAGAACCAAACACATTATAATTTGCACTTTTTTTTTTTTTTAATAAGATTGAACATCGACCAAACCCAATCTACACACAATTCTCTATTTCATATAGTCAGACGCACAAGTATTAGTTAATGTTGAAAGCCACTGCAAGTATATCCACTTATGGCCAACAAAGGATTTACATATCCACATACAATCAAAGAATTAGGTATCTTTCAATAAATTTAAGTACTTATGTAGTAAGGCTTCCAGTCCTACTTTACAGCCTAAGTTAACTTTGGGGGTGTTTGCGAAAGTTTAAAAAAAGTTAAAAAAAAAAAAAAAAAAGAAAGAAAGAAAGAAAGAAAGAAAATAAAATAAAATAAATGGAGTGTTGGAAATGGATTCTACTAATTTTAAAACTACTAAACTCAAGCGAAAATTAACTTAAAGCAAAAGCATATTGGGACCAGCTTCTAACAACTTATTGATATTTTGATATATAAATAAAAGTATAAGCACTTCAATTCTTTTTTTTTCCCAAACACTCAAACTTCTACTTTTTAACTTTTCAATACTATTTCTAAACGCTTTTAACTTTTGCTACTTCAACTTTTTCTACAATTTTTTACTTATTCAAAAAGTAAAAGTTTTGACAAACGTCCCTTAATTTAAGTGCACGAGGATTTTCATGCAAACCCCAAAAACCCTAATTCCAGAGTGAAACTTATTTTTCATACAAAATTTGCACAGTTTTAGCCTCCTGCCCAAAATATAATTTACAAATATATCAATTCAAATAAAATTTATTAGAGGAGTCCAAATCAAATTTCCAAACCAACCTCCAACAGTCAAGATATTGAGCCAAGAATATGGCAAAAGTTACAAAAGAAATAATAATAATAATAATAATAATAACAACAACAATAAGTGAAGTGATCTGTAATTATCCATCCAAAAAAAAAAAAGTGAACATGATCTGCAATTGCCACTCCCTAATATTATATGAAAAAGCTGTTCTTCTACAGCGTCAGAACAACAATCGCTGGCCTTGCTTTTTTCTGTAAAGCCACCCTTTACAACTTTAAAACTATGGATGTACGTATCTTGATTAGCAGATGAAGTGTCATTTAACTATTACAACTATCATTGAAAAAATAAAATAATCTATTAAAAAGTGAAAAATCAGTGAGGTGGATGCCTGCAGCCAGAAACCACTTACAACAACTTATCATCTAATCAATGCAAAAAGGCCAAAAATAAAAAAATAAGGAAAAGAAAAGTGTGTTTTGAAGGGAGATTTAGCGTACTGAGTTCCCAAATCTAAGACTAAAATACAGTACAAATCACTTTAGCCAAGGGACGTCTTCTCCATTAGGGGTGCAGGCCTAGGGATGCAAATGAGCTGCCAGGCCAAGCTTTGATTTTTTTTTTTTTAGGCTCGTGCTTGATTTCAAACCAAATAAACTGAGCTCGAGCTCAATGAGTTGAGAAATACTGGACTCGAGCTCAGTTTGGTTTGTGAAAAAGTCATAAGCTTGAGCTTGATTATATGTTATATGAAGTAATAGGTTCAAATTGGAACTCAAAAAATATAATTATTTTATAAATAATTTAGTTAATTGTATATATTTGTATATATAAACATTTTTATAAAAGAAAAAAATTGACACACAAGCTTATAAACAAGAATAATTAGACTCAAGCTCAACTCGAAACCCATATAAGTTTAGTTTGAGCCCAGATTCTTTGAGCTCGAGTTCGAATACTTTTCAGGTCAACTCATCAGGTTCACAAGTAGGCTTAATTGTTTTGTATCTCTATATGGACCCGCACAACTAGACTTTACAATTGCAAGGAGCCATTTTTAATATTATGGGTTTGCCTTTGTGGAGTGGGTTCATGAGAATAGCACATGATGTGTCTGCGTTATCCACAGTTTTCATCAATAATTTCATAAAGTTAGTCTCTGTCCTTTCTTGTATTCTGACTACATTCAAGCTCCTCTACTATTCTAGTTATTATAATTATAATCAGCTACCCATCTGAGCTTTCCCGTGTGTCTGTGTTCTTTTCTTGTCGGAGAACCCCAAAGTTTAATATATATTTAGTGATATACATTGGCTGCCTTCACTCAATTGATCTGGTTCCAATCCATGATTCTGCATTATGGGCTATGAAATTAATTTCCTTGTGATTGTGTCGAGTCTCTTTAGTAGTATTTTCACAAACTCAGGCTCGATGAGCTTAGGAAGATTATGCTTCAAGCAAGCTCAAGATATTTTTGAGTACTCGACTAAATTTGACCTCAATTTTTTTCATTGTGCTCAAGTCAAAAGTTATAGTTCAAACTTGAAAAGCTTATTTACTTTTTACCTGTTTTTCCAACAACTGAGTTCTAATTACAAATTCCATACATCTTTATGATATATTATATACTATCAATCTAAAATAATTCCAAAAACCGAATGGCCTGGATTTGAATTTTGGTCTATGTTATTTTCTTTCTAGATCCATGTCTTTTAAAGGAGGATGCTTCTGACTTTTTTTAAATAATTATTTAATTTTGACATATAAATTTACTCCATAATGAATAATTAACTTTGTCACAATTTTTTATTTACCAAATTCTGATTGAAAAATCTCCCATTTAAAATTTGAAAACTACTTTTTTGCATAAAAATTAATTAGTCTTGTTCATAATTGATAATGACTTTCAATTTTTTGTCTCATTCTCAGAGTCAAAATTACTTATTACTTTTTATATGTATTAGATGAGTACGTATCTCGGACAATTTAATAAACTGTCAATTTATAACTATAATTTATACTTTCAAAAGGACCCTCCTTTTAATTTTTCCTAATATTAGTCTCCATACACGTCAAATAAACAGTATTTTAATTTGAATTAAATGTTACTGCAACCCACATTTAAGAAACCAAAAAGAAAAAAGATCTTCAAAAAATCATTGCCACAAAAATAAAATTTAAGAAAAGTGGGCGGGCAAAGTCAAATAAAAGTGAATATAGCAAGGAAAAGGAGACATACGGCTACTTGATCATGCTGGATGGTGGCACGTGAATCTGGACGGCCAGCGGCGGAACGGAACACTAAGCGCAGAAACAGACAAAAATAACTTTTTCAGCTTTTCACGCCCCATCATGCCTGGCGCTGTATTACTGGTCAGGTGGGCCCCGCACTTTTCGTTAATTAACACAGTTAGGTCAGCCATTGCATCACGATTATCATTCTTTTTTTCAAAAAAAAAAAAAAAAAATTCATTTTATGTAAATAATTAAAATTTGAATGTTGGAAAAAGTCTCAACATTTTTCCTCCATGGGATTGCATGAGTTATTTGATTCATTCCATTATCCCTCTATATCCCTTAAAGTTGACATAAGCTTTTCTTTCTTTGTTCTTTTTTTTGGATATAAATATCAAAACACTTTGTAAGGACTAAATAATTAGCATTACATTATCATTTTAGTTTAGTTGATGCATAATTAAAATTACGTCTCATCATCTAATAGATCTATCTATAAAATTTTGAAATTTTTAAGGAGAATAATTATAATTATTCGTCACAGAAGGAGATTTGATTGAAGTTATTCAAGCTTCAAAAATTATTTTGATAATTATACCACATTTCAGGGGATGTATAGGTAATTATCCCTTAATAAATCTAGTTTATTAGTTTATGGGATTGTTCGTCCCATAAATTTTAAGAAGCATGGATCAAATTAAAAAAATTTAATTAGAAAAGAAAAGATTTAACTAAGAGATATTTGAGTCTATAATTGATGTATAAAAAAATAATAATATAACAAATCTATGTCATATAATAAAAAATTAGTGATAGTATACCCGCATGATTAAAAAAGTAAATTGCTGAATAAAAAAATCACTAATGGTGCACGTTTAATTACACAGTTATAAATGGCACTTCTTAAAAATATTCATTGTACAAAAAATTGTTAGTATGATATTATTTATGTGGTATTTTTCAATGACTGTACTTCCCATATTCAATAAATTGAGTGTCTATAATTTTATTTACATTGTCGTTTTCAATAATTTATGATATAAATATAAAAATTGGTTTACGGGCAATAAATTGTCATTGTGTGTGCATATCGGTAAATGTGAACATCGATGGTTCAAGTATTTTCTTGTTATTATTAAATAATTTAAGAAAATAATTTGTACATCACCTCATATAAACACATTGTAACAAATACAAATTAATTTTTAAGTTATACTTGTAGTACAAACATGAAAACATGAAATATCAAATATTATGATTATCTCATACATTACTCCACCAGTCCAATAAATCTAAAATTCAATTATTTTCATTTTATATTATTCGAAATGCATAGAACAAATTACTAATAATACTTCTTTCTCATATTGTCTCATTTATTAATATTAGTTTTTTTTTTTAATATACAAAATGAGACATTTAATATATATAGAAAAAGTTTACTATCAAAATGATGAATACATAAATTATTGTTAATTCTTTATAAGAAGCAATAGTGCTAGTGGGGTGAGAACCACTTTTTGTCTTTACCAAAAGAACACTTTTTTCTAATGCAAGTATTATGAAGAGTATATCATTACATTCTACTTTCTGACTTTACAACCAGAACAAACCAACTAAAACGATAGTCATCACGCGCTTTTAGTTGAAAAAGCTTTTAAATGTGCCTTTATGCATTTGAAGTTTCTTCTCAAGGCATTTATTGTGGTTGAATGATCACATGCATATTTAATCTAAAAATAAATAAATAAATAATAAAATAAAAGATAAATAAAATAAAAAAAATTCACGCGCATATTTTGATCTGGCCATAAAGAGAAGTAAAATAATTAATGCAATTTGCTAGACTAGAGGATCAATTCGGGAATCGTGGTTGTAGAATGCAGACCTCTATTTCTTTGAGTATTAATGTATTATATAGGAATTGTCAATTATAGAGTTTTTATATGTGCTGAAAGGTTGATTTTGCAAGCAAACACGACTTCTTCATTTGTTGTAAATTATAGGTTACTGTTTTTTTTAAAAAAAACTACAATATACTTTTTATTAGATCATAAAAATTTCGTGAATGCCAAAATCAAATTTAGAATAAAATTGACAATCATTGAAATCGACCATTCAATATAGAGAGTTATATTAGAACTATACAGTTGAATCAGCGATAATCATACTGATGAGTCATTGTCCAAGTGACAAATTGAAGGTCTTATAACTTTTCGATCGAACCCATCAATAATGTGTGAGCTTTTATCGGCCACATAGCAGGTTAGAGGATTTGTCTATTACATAATAGTTTGGAAGATTTATCTTCGTTTTTTCATGTCTCTAACCTTCGAAAATATTTGATTTATTGATATTGATGTATTGAATTGAACATAATTATTACTTTTAGGGGAAAAAAAAAGGAATAATCATAGAATTCTTTATGATATTAATATATTTAATTGATGAATTATTATTTTAGTATTAAAGAAAATAACACAGAATCTCCCTAAAGTATCACAACAGTTTCAAATTTCTGGACCACAATAATTATTAATTAGAGATTGATAAAACGAGAAAATTTCATCCTATATATGAACCTTGGTTTAGTGATTGTCGGCACCTTTTAATTTTCAAAAGCTCGCATTTATTATGGCCGGTTCCAACTTCCTAGCCATTAATTTTGAATAAGAAAATGGCAACCTTCTTCTTGTCAACCTTTTTATGTTTTTCCTTTATTATTTTTTGAGATCCTTCAAATTTTCTCTTATTTATTTATTATGAAAATATATTTCTCATTTGATATCTCTATCGCAGCCACGACAAGCTATACCATAAATAGAGATAATTTTTTTCTTTCCTTCCATTATTTAACCTCCTCCAATACTTTGGACATATACCTATTGTCTAAATTCTAAGTAACCATATTAATGTTGTGCTCCCTTGAATGAAGTGACATCACTTCCTCTTTTTCATAATAGAGGTGCGAGTTCGAATTTCATCAGTAATATATGAGTCTTTATCTACTGTATAGTAATATTTGTCTACCGTATAATAGTTTATAGAATTTACCTTGTTTTTAGTCTTTGTATTTGATATTTGAAATATATTCATATAATGATATTGATATTATGATTAAATGTGCTTCTCTCTTAAAAAAGAAGTAACGATATTAGTTTGTAGTTTATTTAGTTTATTATTATTTAAACCCAAGGCCCCAAACCTAGTCGGATAAATTATGATAACCTAAGTAACAATTTTAATTTATACTTCATTTAGATTAAACGTGATCATTACGAATTAAATGTATAGATTATACTCAATTCCGTGAATAAATATGAAGGAAGGCATACCATATATTGTCTCACAAATACTTGCAATGAGATACTTAGCGTTAAAAGTGCATATCGTAAATTAAAATATGAGCTCACTTATAAACTAGTATATTATCTCGCCAATAATTTTTTTTATTTTTTTTGGGATGAAAATTCTCTTGCCAACACTTGAAATTAGAACTTGTGCTCGTAACACGTCTCGAATGGTGAAAAATGAGACTAATTACCTATAAACTATTTTAAAACTATCTACTTTTTAATATCGTTACATATCATACTTTGTATGATATACTATGTATTTGAAATGTGAACTGTTGCAATCAATTTATACACTTCCTTCTTATATAATTCAAATTCAACTAGAATTAATATTTTCATGCACTTGAATGGAATGTGAATAAAGATGAAAAAAAGAAAAAGAGGACACAAAAAAGAGGCTACATGTGTGGGAATGAACCTTTGGGTTTTTGCAATTTGTGTGCCTAAATTAATGCCACTTTCATGAGCCACTCCTATCTAACTAGAGGCTTCAATTTCATCTTTCTTTTGCCCACAGCTTTTCACATTTATTCTTCTCTTATCCTACACTTGCCCTATCTATCTCTATACACCTTTGTCCCTTTCTTTGTCCACATTGATTGCTGAACCCAAATATTTCTACTTCAAGCCAAGACATTTGAATTTACAATATTACCCCCATATTGCTTTTGTGATCCTCATGCAAACAATTAGTAATCCACAATGTTTGGGAGGTTATATGGATGTCACTGTAATTAGGGCAAAAGTGATATGTGATCAAGACTTAAAAATCCATGATAATGAAGATTTGCCACAGGAAGTTAGCTTTCATATTTGGATAAAGGGTAATGAATATAAAGTCAAACAAATTTATCAGACGATACGTCATATTAAGTGATTATATGCATATTAAGTAAGATGAACCTAGAATATTAGTTTAAATAGGGTTGGGATGTTAACATGAAAAGCTCAGTGCAAATTTCTATTTTAATATTGATGTTGTAATTAGTTCATAATTTATATTGGCCCTTAACATTTTGTTATCCTACTATTATTTTTAAATGAAGGGGCAGAATACGACAAGATTATGTACTAATTTTTTATTCTAAAATCTTCCTAGTTATCAATGCCGTAAATACAAGTTTATCATCGGTTTGGTTTTGACAAAGTGCTAACTTTGCTCTCTTGGTAAATATAACTCGTTTTATTTTTTCACAAAATTATGTTTTCATGTTCCTGATAATTTTAATTTCCCTAATTTATTCTCTGTGTTACAATTATTTAGAAATAAATAAATCTTCATTTTTTTCGATTGTGATTTTTGCAAATATTGAACACATAAATCGAAAACCCTATATATCCCTTATTCTAAGTCTATTTTGAGATAAAAATACATCAATAATTCTTTTATGGAGATTTTTTAATCATATTAAACTACCTATATTTTGGGACAAAATTAGATTATTATAAATACTAGGTTTAATACTTTTATGATAGGTCAATAGCCAGTGGCAGAATCATAAATTAATAAAACAGAAGGGATAGTAATCTGCACCAGTGCAGGCTAACGTCCAACTTTTGCCTTTTATTTTTGACTTGAATCCATCTTCCTCCACTTGTTCACTTCTCCTCCAAAGACAGCACCAATAATTAATTCACATAATAATAATAATAATAATAAAATGAAATAAAAACTCTTGTCCTCTGGGCCCCAATCCCCTGTACTCTTTGAAGAACTGCATTCCCCATAGCCTAAAGTA
>JACFYI010002305.1:1810949-1822068 GCA_014898755.1 Handroanthus guayacan
CCCGTTGTTACCCGCCCTTGGGTTACCCACGGGTACCCATTTGCCATGTCTACTCTAATTGTCATATTTTAATCAATATGTTATATTTTATATTTTAAGGGGGTTTATTGTAACCTTACGTAAAGGCAAGGATGTTAGTGTAATTTTTCAAATCACAAAGGATTTTTCGTAATTTAGCCAAACCGTAAGGGTTTTTGAGGTAATTATCCCTTTTTTTTTTTAACTCTCTTTGATTAATCAATGGAGAAACGTCCACATTGCTCTTTGGGTTTGTCGTTGGTTGAATTTGCATTTTCATTCGGGGTGAAAATGCTGAACATTATGGTGAAGTTTGTGGTAGAATATGATAGAATTAGTCTCACATGAGACATGTATATGGTCCTAAACCGATGTTTATGTTCCTGTATACCATGTCTGAGTATATATACTCAACTATTTCTCTTGTCTAATGTTTCAGTTCTGTCCATCAAGATTATGAAATGAAGGAAAATTTTGGGGTTGATTTGATCAGCAATCTTCCTTGTACTATAATAGAGAACATTCTCGGATGTTTACCTCTACGCGACATCGTAAGAACAAGCATTTTGTCGAGGGAATGGACGTACAAATGGCTGACCTGCCCGGAGCTCGTTTTCGACTTTTGGTTTGATCAGATGTTCCTTAAAGGTCACAAACTCGAACCACTCATTTGCGATATTCTAAGACATCATCAAGGGCCCTTACTCAAATTCGTCGTTCAAGTCCCTGATCTCAAAACATGTCCCGAAATCAATGAGTGGATTCATCTCCTCCCAAATACCACTCTCCAAGACTTCACTCTCCACGTCTCTGGTGGAGAGAATCATAAGTTAACACCTCATCTATGCACTTTCCAGCATTTGAGGAACTTGAGGCTCTATAATTGTGCATTCAATCCTCCTCCGGGATTTAAAGGATTTAGCAAGCTCGTGAATCTTGATTTTCAAAATGTTGGACTCGTGCCGGATAAAGTTGGGGAGTTCATTGCTTCTTGTCCCGAAATCGAAAGGTTAAGGTTGATTAACTGCAATACCTTCGATTGCCTCAAACTCACTGGTCCTGAATTGAAGTTTCTCGAGTTTCATGGGGTGTTCAGATCTGTTTCGTTCAAGAATTGCCCTGTTCTTACAGATGTTAGATTAACATTTTCATCCCTGGATTTTAAAAACGCAAACGGCTTCTCCTTCAATTTGGTTAAGTCCCTGAGTTGTCTCCCTGCACTTGACGAACTGCAGTTGCAAGCTTATGCATTGGAGGTAAGAGAATTTCTGAATTTTTTGAGTAGTTATGCAGTCACGACAAGAAGAACAAAAATTATCGATAATTGTTTGACAAGTTTCTTATCATCGCTTAGTATTTTTTCATTAGTACTGTAGTTTTATCTTAATGTAAACTAACAAGTTTTTTTTTTCATTGTCACTATTATAGGATCTTGTCGAGTACGGTGCACCTAACAAACTCCCGATCGCTCTAAAAACACTGAAAAATCTTCACCTTACGGACATGTACTTCGAAAAGCCAGTTGAGACCTCATGTGCTATTTGCTTCATCAGAAGCTGTCCCAGCTTACAGGGGCTTAAAATCACAGTGAGTTTATATTCCCTAGTTATTCCTATCTAGAATCCTTTTGGATTCATCAAGAATGATATTGACAAAATTGCCCCTTCGTCCAGGCATTCACATTTGAAGTGGTCGACTCGGTTGCAGACTTTCTACGATCACAAAAGACATCGGACTCCTTGACTCAGCTTAAAGCTGTGAAGATGCAGCTATTTTGTGGGATCGAGTCGGAAATGGAGTTCGTCAAGTATCTATTAGCATCGGCAACTGCACTGGAGGAAATGACAATAACACCCCACGCAGGTAGCATTAGCGATGGAGGGGAGTCAATATTGAATGAACTTAAGCAGTATCCTCGAGCATCTCCGATGGCAGAAATTATCAGTTCGGACAGCAAAAAGCTGTGCTGTTAAGTTAGTTGGATCGTCTTATTTTGTCCGGAGAAGTAGTTAATTTTTGTGCAGTTTGTAATAATTAGTGTTATTGAGGCCAGTTTTTAGGCAGGCCCTGTAGTTGTAGTGCTGGCTATTTATTGAACAGCACTGTGTTTCTGTAAATTTCCAGGTTCTGATTTGTTGGGGGAGTTCTTGTATTCTGGGATTTCTTTAGAGCTAATGGAAGAAGTTGGAAAAAAAAAAAACAAACAAAAGAAAAGAAAAAAAGGAAAAATAGCCCCATGAATTTTGATTGTTGAATAAAGATTTATATAAATATGTATGTTGTTTAACTACTAAAAAAAATGTAGGATTTTGATGGGACGTCATGAATCAAACAAAATTTAGCAAAGAAATTTACAGTTGGGTCGCGTAAATATATTTTCTGAAGATATATCATATTAATTATTTTTAGTTAACATATTTTTTTATTTTAGCACAATATTTAACTAGCATTCTCTTGAATATCTTCCATAATACTGAAATTAATACAAAATATGATTCTTTCGAGAAAGGAGTTAAAGAGGAAAAGCATTTATAACATGTAATATGAGATAATTGTTTTTTGGCATCGTGTAGTCATATTATATTATAAAAGTTACATATAAATTATAATAGTTTGATTAAAAAAGACAAAATTTTGGAATTAAGTGCTATATTGATTTATTTATATTTCAAAACTACTATTTTGATAATGTCACCGCTCTTTCTTATAGGGGGTGTAGCTGTGTAGGGTTCAAACTCCATTCTCCAATTATACAATCCCAACTTAAAAAAAATATATATATATATATATTATTTTATATCGCCATAAATATTAATAGAAAATTTAATCGTTTTTAATCATTATATTAAAACAAACCAATAGAAATACACTTAAAAGCATTATTTCAATCCTAACATAATTCCAATTATTACATTATTATTATAGTAAAATTACATTTAACAATACAATAGCTTGATGTCATAAGTAATGAGACAAAATCTTGGAAGTGTTACCATCAAATTTTGAATTTCATGCAACACTTTTATCTTTTCTTTCTTTTTTCAATGAAACTATTGTAGCAACATATTTAAGAAGTCCAACTACAGCCATCACAATTCAAAAGAATTAATTAACACTAGAATTCCATAAGAAAGCAACAAATAACAAGATTTACAAGACAATTCCACTTGCGACAAAACCAAGCACCAAAACAGATTAACCAAACAAACACGACTTTATTCATTAAAACCACCAATTAAATTAATCCAAGAATTATCACTTAGACTTGGTACAATCAGTAGGCAAAAAGCTCACTTGTTGCCCCACAAGATCATACCCTATCTGATAATTCATCTGATGCAAATTCCCATAAATCGCTAGATCCTCTGACGGCACTAGAGTCAAACAAACCACCCCACTCTCGACCTCCAAAAACGTGCTTCCCTCCGGCAACACCAAGTCCGCTCCTCTGAAATGCGCCGTTATCGGCGGGGACCTGAAACTACCACCACCACTTGGTTTTTCGTAGCACAACCCAAACAACCCTTGTGGGTCTGAAACACGTTTTCCCCTTATAGCTCTCACCAGAGACGCTTCAACTCCCTGGTAGATTTCCGATGGAAGAAACGTTAAAGTCGTGCCTGAGTCGATGATGATATTTCCTTCTTCAAGCTCAGCTTTAACGTTCCTGGATTTGAATTCCAATCTTTCTCTGCCAACGCTGACGCCCTCTAGAGTTAGATAATAAAATGTATCGGGGGATTTCTTTACCAGCGGAGTTGATTGAACATTAGGGCCCGTAACGACGGCGTCTGAGCCAAAACTTATCTTGCTTGAAACATTGGTATCAAGGAAAGTTAAGCAATAAGAGAACTTCCCATTAATGGAGCTTTCGAGTTGGTTGATTATGGAAAGAGGGCCGCCACCGAGGCCGACTATGCCTGACCCCGTTTGGCTAAATGTTCCATCATTTTCATGACCACAGCCAAACACGACCTTAGAGAATGTGGCATTTTGTTCATCAGCTGAACCGAAAGTGAAGGTTTCGACAGCTAAGTCACCATTGCTGTAAGATCTGTCTCCGTAAGAGACTTGGTATTGACAAGCGTTTCTACTGTCGCAGGTTGCGCTTCCAACTGCAGCACATTGTTGCGATTGGCAAGAAACTCTTCTGTAAGTTCTGGTTTTTCTTGGATCAAAAATTGGCGCGTTTTGTTTGTAGCATTGGGTACATGGTAGGCATTGTGTCCATGTTAAGTCGCTGCCTGTATCTGCGATTCCTAGTTGTTCGATGGGTGGGGTCCCCATGCTGACTTTCATTAGGTATTCCCCTCCGTTGGGGGTGACCGTTGCTTGGACCGCCTCCAACGACAATCCTGAGGCTTTCGATAGTCTGAGAGAAGATTTACGCGAAAAGGAGCGACGAAACGCGCTTCTTAGACGTTGGAAGTGTGTGTTTGAGGGGTCATATGACGGCGAACGAGGGGAGTCGCGGTGGATCAAATCAAGAGTGATCCCACCCTTTTTGGTGGCTTCAAGAAAAGTTATGAAACAAACACTACAAAGTAGGAGGGTGTAAAGAAAGAGAGACAAAGATTTGTAAGGGAAAGCCATGATTTGTGATGGTTTTTGTTTTTTCAAGAAATAGGGAGATTTTGGGATGAAGAAAATTGAAGTATTGTAATGGTAATTTATAGGCAAGAATTTGGTGCAAGAAAATATGGAAAGTCAGGGAGATTTTATTTAATTTTTGCATTAAATTTATTTATTAATTACATCTTTCCATAGGAATTACAAGAAACGGAAAATTAAACTTAGCAACTTTTCAAATTTTTTAGTGCATGAAATCTTGCAGATATAATGAACATTAATGTATTTGATTCTTTGTGTACAGGCAGATTGGGATATGATTGCATATTACAACATTAATTTCGGTTTGTCATATAAACAGGCATTTAATCAGACAAAGAATGTAATTAATCACACAATAATTAATATAATGGCTATAATTAGCTTGATTCACTGCATGATTTTCTTTCAAGTTCATGGTAAGTATTGTGCTAACACTTTGGTGTATATATCCTGGCAATATTCATTTTGAATATTGGGGTGGTGAATGTATATTACCTGGAAGTTGAATTGGTGGCCTTGCTTAATTAGCTTTTTTTGTAAGAGCCCTGATATTAATTATAACGACCAACGTAAAATGCTCGTTGGATACGTCTGTATAAAATAATTTTTATTTATTATGTATGATGCTGATTTAATTAGTATGTATTTCATAATTAGCGTATAATTTATGCATGTACATAATTTAAAATATTACAAGATAAATTAGTGGGATTATATACAACTTTTTCTTGGATTGTGAGCGATTTTTAGGTAAGTTGATATTAAGGGGTACTACCTAAGGATCTCGTAAAGAGATTCATTAGATCCCTTTTGGATTAATGAAAATTTCTGATTTCCTGGTTGAGGATTTACACTCAAGTTTGGCTCCATTTAGTGTATGCCGTTTTAAAATGGAGATTTTGAAAATCATTAGGGTTTTATTAATTTGTAATTAATTTGATATCATCTTGTTATCTAATTGCAATTTCAATACTTTCATATTATGTTTGAATAAAAGGAAAAGAAAAAATAAATGTACTACTGTCAAAGTATGAAGTCACGCTATTTGAAATTGTGAAGAAACTTCATTTAGATACTTTTCCAAACTGCAAATATAGGGTATAGATTTCTCGGTATGATTTGAAATCTTACACCTTTACGTTTACTTATTACCATTGATGACACATGAACATGCACCAACTATTCATCTGTCTTATAACAACGTCGAATGGGTTGAATGTATTACATTCAATTCATTAAAAATTATATATTTATTATTTATTTACGTTCGATAATTTGTCTATATTCACAAAAGAAAATTGCTCTTTGCATGATTATATAGATATAGGAGGTATTATAAATTTGTAAAAGATAGAAATAAATCAACAAATTTATTCTCCTTAGGTTATTAATTTTAATTAAACCCAACCTACTTGCACTCAACCAAAATTTTTCTTACTGGGGTGGCTTTTACCTTGTGAGGGATACCACTTCCGAAGCTTATGAGTCATATGCCTATTTTTACATTATAATCTTCAAAAAAATTAAGGTAAGCCCGTCTTGGATCTACAACTCGGCCAAACCACTTTAATTGGGCTATTTGTGAGGCCCATAATTGACTTTTTCGTCGGCAATATCAATTTTTACTGCCCGTATCGCCACCAAGCTCACCACTCCTGGAATGAAGTGGCATTCCAGGAATTACCAATTCAATAAAAGATTTTTGATTGCATTGATATATTGATTCGAGCTCTTAGAATTGACACATATACGAATTGGACTATAAATTAGAATCCTCTAAGTCGTCAAACGCGAATTCCAATTTGAACAATCAGATATGATGGTAGATGTTTAAAGTTCTAGCAAGCACCAGGAATTAGCAATATCTCTGCAGAAAACGCAAGTGACCCTAAATCATCAATAAATTTAGTATCGACAAGAACATCAACCAATTTAATTATACATGACGACAACATTGTCTGGAGAACGAACCAATAGCATAAGCCCCTGTTCCTCCTCTTCGAGTCGTCATTTCAATGCAGAATTTCCATGACTATTGGCCAAATAATACCTCAGTGCGACTGAGTATTTTATGTCTACCAACCAATTTGGGAATTAACAATATGAGCCTAGCCTAATTAGCTTGTCTGCTTTATAATTCCTACATAACCAGAATTTTTCATTAGATGGACTACAATATATAAATTCAAGGCCTTCACAATGGCAAGGAAGATACATGTGGAAAACAACTGTGATATAGGGGGCCAAGCAAGTAAATTTCTACAAAACATCCAACAAACCATAGGCATCAATAAGTTGAATCGAATCCAAGATCCCAGAATCATCAATTTTCTAAAAGAACAAGGCAAAATGGAACAGATTACACAATTTTTTCCAGTATCAAGTATGTAGAAAACCCTTACCATATACTACTTTTATCATCTATACTTGTATCTAAGATCAATAAAAGAAGAAACCAAACAGATTAGTGAGATTTAGCATTCTCATCATCACTTAGCTCATCTTCAATCCCAGAAATATCCATTCTAGCAGAAGCATGCTTAGCCCACTTCACAATTTTATCAGCCTCTCTACAAATCCTCTCCTCCTCCTCCACAGCCTTTTTTATCATCTTTCTCTGATTGTTCATTGAAAAACTACTCAAATCAGGTAAAAGCCCATCATCCTTCCCCCAATCAAGCCCCAAATCCAAGCCCCTGCTTTCTTTACTCTTTTTCCTCGACACCTTCTTGGGAGAACACAAAAAACAACCGCTTTTCGCAGGTGGAGAAACAGACCTGCTGGAAAACCCCTCCCAGGAAGAAGATGAAGGAGATTTTGTTACCTTTTTCTCCATTTTACCTGGTGTGGTCTTCTTGAAAGGTGAAAAACTCTCACTATTAGAAGGGGATAAGCAATTCTTTGATTCTGGGCTTTTCGTCAAACAACTAGAGGGCACCTTTTCGCCTTTTTCCCCATTTTTTTCTTCAGAATTTTTAGCTTCATTTACAGAATCACTTTTCTTGAACTCTGAGGCATGCGAAAGATTGAAGCTTTTAGTAGATAAAGAAGCGGGTTTTCCCGTGGACGATGGGAAAGACTTGAGCCTTTGGAAGCGGGTTTCAAGGTGAGAAGGGAGGCCAGAATCAGTGAAACCAGCACAGTTAATGGCAGCCACTTGCTCGAGAACTGTGGCGTCCATAGCCTGAGATAAGAGCTCTTCCACTGCCTTCTCACCATCACTATCTGAAAAGAAATCATCCATTTTTTGATACAATGAGAAATTTACTTGATTGTGTTTGAATTTTTTGGAGATAATTATAAACAGATTTGTTGGGGCTTTTGAGGAATTTGTCTACGGAGTCTCAACGGCTAACTCATGAATTTGGTGGCGTTTGTCATCAGATTTGTCAAGATGTGTGGGACCCCTCCCTTTTGGGTGGGCCCAATTTGATTGGGCTCCAGCTCTGATAATCATATGTTGCTATTTGGTCCTTGAAGATTGAGTTTATTTGTAATTTGACCTCTAAAGTTTTGTTGATAAAGACCTTTTTGTTCTTGATTGAAAAGGGAAATATAATTGCCCATAAAAAAGGGGGAAATATTAAAGAGTGCAAATTGAGTTTCATTATTTGGCATTTGGATAATTAATAAAGGGTTTTATTTGATTGGATATTGATCTTTTAATAAATAATAGCATTTGATGGTCTTTATTATGGAGTAATTACTAGTGATTTTCATTTATTTAATGCAAGAAATATAAAAATAAATAGCAATATATTAAGTATAATATTATGAAGTTTTAACATAAATAATTGCATCTATTTAGCAATAGAACATTTATTGTATCATAATAATTATTTTTATGAAATTAACAATGATAAAAATTATATTTAAATTGTCACTCTTGATAATTATTATCGAATATATGGTGATGATGAGGATTTTATTATGAATTCTATTGACCATTTTTATTCTCATTTGATTGTCATTATATATAAAGCTTCTTAATAGCTACAGTTTAAAATATTAAGGCCTTTTGTCATTAAATTATGTAATTCGTGAAAATTTTTATATTATTACTTATTTTTTATTTGTAGTGTAACTATATGTATTTTCCTTTCGGTTTCAGAAAATGCAGTAATAAATTCACCATTTTCCCTAAATTAGTATGCCTTTTCTTTTGATTGATTATTGATAAGCTGAAATATAGGAACTTTAATTAATGCTCATAGATTTTCTTCACAAATATTAATTAATGAACATGATTTCATTCATACTGCATGTCAAGTCATGCATATCAAACAAGGAACTTTAGTAAAAATAAGTGAAAATATAATAAATAAATGGACATGTAACAGTTACTACAATACAATTGCATTAATGAGGTGAAAATCTAACAGATAATTAAAGCTAACATACTCTCCATCTTTTCATTAAGTTAGATGAAACTCATATTAATTAACAAATTTATACTATGAATATATAGTTGAAAAGGAATGATCGACATACCAATTCTTAAATATAGTTATACGAATGCCCTGCTACTATGAAATGTCTCGAACTGGGACGAGCCCATCACTAGATTCCATAAAAATCAGATTGAAACATTTCACCTCAAACACATATTGTGATTCATCATTTTTGTAGTTCTTTCGACTTCTTTTTATATTTCTTGCATGGATGAAAAGTTGCCATCTTGCCCTAAGCCAAGTTGTTGTCCATGGCCATCCTCTAAGGAAAAAGAATGCCATGATCATGCTCAAAATAGTGGAAAAAATAATATAATTTGTGGGAAGAGGGAATATTATGGAGATTATGGAATGGAGGATAATATTTATGGCGAATTAAATGCCCTTTTTCTGAAAGAAGAGGAGAAATCGATGAAGGAAGCCATGAAAGAGCAAGAGAAAGCAACTAGTAAGATGGCCAAAAAGAAGGGTTCAACTTTGCGCTGAAAGGACCTGCAGGGAATTGATGAGGAATATTCGTGTGTGTGCGTGTGTCTTTGTTTTTCTTTTTTAACAATTTATTATAAAAATATGAAAATAAAATTCGTAGAACAAAATATTAGATTTCTATGCGTGATTAGATCTACATTTTATTATGAATTTATTTTGATCAAAATCTTGACTTTTTTATTCTTTATGAATGAGCATTGAATCTTTGATCTCCTCTTAAGGAGAATTTTAAGGAAAGGTCAATGCCACTTGATATAAAAAAGTTATTTTTTTGTGTAATTTATTTTCTTCTCCCATCTGGAGTTGCAAAAATCGGACCAGAGGATCTAATCTAGACCAAAGTATGTGAGCTTAAACCCAAAATGTAGGCCCAACTAGGCTGCCATTGTAGAACCACTTGAAAGCCTAAAAGACACGGCCTTAAATTGTGGTACAGTGGCCCCTTTGGACTAAATCGGGCCATAATGCGGACTAAATGAGTGTCCCGTTTCGGTTTTAAAGTTTAGCTGTTGCAGCGAGTCTTGTAAAGCAAACAATCCTGTCATGTACTACAAGCAAACAATCCTGTCATGTAATGGGCTTTAGGATTTACATTAATCGTTAATTGCATTAATTGCATGCAAATAAGATATACGTAATTGCCAATGTAATTAAGTGAACAATTATATAAATGTTTAAATTAATTACATGCAAATAATATAAGATAACCTGATTACTCTAACCCCACCACCTAAATACTTTCAAACCTAGTCCGATTAAAAAAAAAAATAAAAAAGAAACAAAAAATCTGCAATACCTTCAAGTACAAATTTATGGAATTGATATATTCAACTAGCAACACCAGTAGGGTACAAGTTCACGGAATTGATATCTTTAACTTTAAGTTCCTTCACAAATTTTCTTTTTTCAATATATGATTTTTAGACTAAATAATGCTTCTAATTAATTATTTCTCTTTAAATATACCAACTACTTAAGATACAAATGTATCCAATTCATCCAAATCAAATATGGATGTGAATTCCGACCCCTTCACGGACCAACTTAAGTATTCACAAATTACTTAAAAAAATGTAAAAAATAAAATAAAATAAAATAAAATAAATTGCCATAGTCCAACGAGCACATGGGCCACACAAAATTCCATGCATGGAAAAATGCAGAAAACCTGCCGAAATAAGTCATTTCACCACGTTACTAGTCAAACGCACAGTCTAATGGTTGACTTTGGACATTTCTCAAGTAAATGGCCTGTCGCATTCATAATAATTTGTAATTTTCTAAAATTCAGTGGAGCTGTACCGAATTAATTCTGCTACAATTTGCACTTGTTGGTATTAATCCATCTTTTCCTTTAGCTGAAAGTAACTTGTTTCACACTTGTTAATACATTAATGAAAGTACAGCATTCAGGAAATAGGAGTTGGATATATATTAGAAACTATAAATCTAGTATATTTATGAATTTGGCAGTAGGAGTTGGACCAATCTAATTACTATGTCTACAGCTTCAAATCATAGCGGTGAATACTTCTTTTTCTTTATTTTAT